>JBBMKB010026008.1:0-16765 GCA_037833945.1 Alaria marginata | reverse complement strand
CGGGAATCTATTTCTTCAGCGGCGTACTAGCGGACGCAGAAAAAAGGGTTGCCTTCCCCGGCGATAGCGGTGCGAGCGTGGCCTAGCGTGGTGACGCACGCTACAGTAGGGGATACACCTAATTCCCTTTCAGGCCCCTCGATTGAGGGACTCTATACCTCACCCCAACACTGATATTGATAAAACTGCACATGAAAGTATCACCCGATGAACAATTCCATGGTCTAGGTACTTAACGAGTAAATTATGCTAAACACCAAGTTTATTCCAACTGTATTGGGTAGTTCTTCGGGCGAGAAGCCCCACCGGTCAGAAAATATTAGGCCGAAAAGTGCTGCCCCTATCGCAGCACGTGTCTGGTCGCCGACAAGGGCAACGACAACAAAACAGGCCTTTCCTTTTTTTTGTCTTCCTTGGTTTTCTTTTTATTTCCATGGGAATGTTTGATGAACCGATCGATCGATATTGAAGCTCATGCCATACATTGTCAGACTTTCCTTTCTTTGTCGCCCTTGGCTTTCTTCTTTTTTTCTGGGAATGTTAGATGAACGATTGATGTTGAAGCTTATGCCGCACATTATCAGATGGCAAACATACGAATAGCGTACATGATGTTGTACTCACGGAGACAGGGGGGACTGACCGGTGCACGCATCACAGACGCACCTCGGCCTCTCCCCCAGATCATTCCGTCTCCCTTTGGTCTCCTCCCTCGTCCGCGACAAGCTCCTCCACGTAGCACCGAGCTCCCTCACCGAGACCTCGGCGTCGTCTCGCTCGGCCTGAGTACACGCGCTAACCTTCGCGAAAGACCTCGATGCGGCGTCGTTGCCATTCCTGTTCTGCCTGGTATCGGCAGGTTGCTTCTCGATGCCCTCCAGCTTAGCGATCTGGAGAGAGACTACCTGATAAGCAAAAACACCGAGAAAAAACGTGGCATAAAGGGCCCGGTGTGCGCCTGTCAAGGGGATAATCCGAAAACCAACCGGCTAACAACAGTTTCTGGGTGGGGTGTAAAGCTCCTCGAGTGAAAACCCTGATAATATTTAGATGCACTCCTTCCGTAGCATGCGTCAAGTCCCGGCAATGTCATCGTCATCGCCATACAAATACCTCATATGTGGCGGAACCCGGGCCAGGCGAAGCCTTGCCGAAGCAATGTCTCGAAGAGCGGCGGGGGGCCGGGGTGATAGAGAGCGGGGGAGGGGGGAGGGGGTGGCACAACAGCTAATTACGGGGGACCAAATATTGTTTGTGAAAATAGGGAAATGTATAGGTTTTTGTGTGTACCGTAGGTCCTATTTACTATGGTCCCCCGTAATAGTACGACCACCAACGCACGCAAGTTGACGACAGCAATAAAATCCCTTCTGCGCGAATTCCTAGCGACAGTTACACTGTCTTGCTGCTTGTCCGTCCTGGCGTTACCCTTGTACCATCGACGTCATACCCTCTGGCCTACCTGTCTCCGAAGGTCATCCTGCTCCTGCATCATCCTGGCTGTTCTTAGCTCGAAATCCGCTTCGAGTTCCCGCCGCTGCTGCCCGTGAGCAACCTCGAGCTGCGACAGCAGTGACGATTATTTTGCGTACCAAGCGCTTAGTTTTTGCGCTGCACGGTGCATCGTGCACGGAGCCCAATTACGAGCGAATGAGAGGTTCTTGTTTGCACCGTGCCAATAATAGGGACCCTTTTTGAGATCGCTGAAGCAGGCTTATACGACCACCACCGCCGACCACCAACGCACACAAGTTACAAACAGTTACAAATACCTTGCTGCTCGAGTTCCTAGCCACAGCTCGTATACCATTTTTATTGTGTACATGAATAGAAACAAAGGCGTTCCACTTGGTCGCTGGCGATAAACATGTCCCCCTCTCGTGCAAAAACGTCATATGCTTTGCCTTGAGTTTGTGCGGCTCATTATGTAGTGCAGACGTAAAGTAGCTTGCCATGGTTCAGGGAGAGAGGCGACCCACCGAGTTGTCGGCAGAGGAGCACATCTAGAGATGACAACACGTGGAATGTTCTACTTAGAGATGTCATGGACTGGCGGTACCTTGCGTCCGAATCCGTTTTTTATCTGAATATGTCCCCAACGTTAGCCACGCCGGCTGCCCCAAAACGTACACCATAGCGACGTAGAATGATATTGCTTTGTAACCCATGCGGGTATCATCAGGGTACGTGGCCCCACAGATTTATGGCAACAGTAACCGCACTAGGAGGGGTATTCGCGCCCTCAACAACCGGATTTGTATATTTGTCAATCTTCCCGCGAAGGGGTAAAAATAAAAAATGAATACCACCACACTTCCACTTAGGTTTCGTGTGTTAATTTAACTCGGTTGCCGAGGCAACGGTACTGCCGTGGCAATGGAAGTGTAACCTTCACGGCCTCCGTCGATCGTGGCAGCTGCAGCGCAAGCTACCGCGACCTACCGCTGCCGTGGCCATGGCAGATCGATCTCTACCAGCAGCAGGTGACACGCGACACGGTATACTCGGCGGTAGTCAATAACGTCTGTCATGGTTGGGACAGCAAGTAGTGGCAGTACTAACAGCAGGAGGTTGAAACTATGGCGCCATTTAAAGGATCGAGTACTGGATCTATTAGTCGGCACGACTTAAGTTACCAACTTTAGTTACCAGTCGGATAAATACTCAAACTTAAGCCGGCAGCCAGTCGACTTGACAACAAAAGTCACCTATTACTAATCGGTTTCGCCGCCCAGCGAATATCCTGTAGCTAATAGTCGTGAAATCCTGCAGCCCTAGCGAATACACAGTTAAATCCCGCGCTTGCGCTGCGTTGTGCAGAATAACACTACTGTAGCAAAGCAATGCGGAACAGCGGTTTGAGCTCACCAAAAAATAGAGTGGAGGCAACAGGGCCGTTTCCCCGGAATCGGCGTTGGTTACGTACGTCCCTGCGATGTCGTAGCCCACCTTCACCGCGCGTACCTCGTCTCTCCAAAGGACACGATGTGGCGGCAATTTCTCCTCCTGGAGAGCAAGTTAATAGAAACAGTGACGTCGGTTGGGTGCAGGGGAAAATTGCAGGACGGGGAAGGTGAGTAGCCGCGTTAAATTTCGCTAATAGGCAATCCATCGAGGGGTAGTGTTAATGATAGGTACGTTTCTACGGCAAAGGCCCGTCAACGCACACGTTCTCCCGAACAATTCGGACAAAGGACACGTCACGGTGGCAGTTTCTCCTCCCGGAGAGCACGTTACAAGGAATAGCGAAGTCATTGGGACGCAGGAGCATATTTTGAGGCGTGGAAGGTGAATTGCCGCGTTCATTTCACTCGCAGGCAAGCTATCGAGGGGTCGTGATAGTGAGAGGTATTTCGCTGCAGCAAAGGAGCGTCGTCGTACACACTTTCCCGAAATATACAGACATGAGGATATCGGAGCGGACCCAAACAAAAGTCCATTGAATATACCGGTTACAGAAGGGCCCATTTGTTCTATTCGCTGTATATCGTCTACCCGAATCCCGACAATCAACAATAAGTTACTATGAATAGGTGTTAATCACCCTCCTTATATAAAAAAAACAGTCGTGGAAGGAATGGAAACGTCTGGACGAGGTTCAAAGAAGGCCGATATACGTATCAACCGACGGACGACAAATACAGCTGCAGCTAGCCATCGACTACCGGTATCACCTCTTTCCCATTCGACGGGCGACTAATAAAGCCCGCAGTCAGCTACGGATGCTGCCGGTATACCCCCTCTCTTTCATTCCAGCGCGAGCGGCGCCCCCGGCGCGAGCGACGGGAGCGGCCGTGGTGGCGGCGGCAGTGTTCATTCCCTTCGTGATGTTTCATGTTCTCTTGCGGGCATCGGCGTCGCTCGTTTCCCCGAAAAATACAGCAAACGTCAGCCGCCGAAGCTATCGGTATCCCGTTTCTTTCATTCTAGCGTGACCGACGCGACCCGACCGGCGGCAGCGGCAGCGGTGGCGGCGGCAGCAGTGCTCGTTCCCGTCGTGACTTTACCCTTTCTCTCTCGAGCATAGACGTGGTTCGTTGTTCCCCACCTTCATTTTCTAGCGTAGACACCGTCCCAAGAAACATGCGCTATTAATACCAATGACGCATGCTACGGTAGGGGTGCATAGAATTTTCTGAGATTCCGCACCTGAGGAGCTCCGTACCGCACCCAAAACTCTGACTGTGAAAAAAACGAAAATGCAACCCCATAAATTATCCCATGGCCTAGTTATTGAATGAAAACTATCGTAAAAAAAAAATGGTATTCTAGCGTTATTGGGCAGTTCCTCAGTTGGGGAGCCGCGTCAGTCAAAACTAAGCTAGTGAAAAAATGCTACCCCCGTCGTGTTCCTACGCATGGAAGAAACTGCAAGCTACAGAGGCAGCTACGCGGCAGAGCTAAGAACCACTGACAGCATGAAAATCGGAGCTGAGCTCTGTACATTTCTTCGCGTTGTTTCCCACCCAGGGTACGCAACAACACCATGAACACCCCCGGAAGGGCTTAAAAAATGCGATAAATGCAGCACATATATACTTCGTATAGACTCTTGCCCGGCATCAATACATGTAATCAGTTCGTACGAATTGTAAGCGAACGTGATTTTTCCAATTTTGACCGCGCTAAAAAAAAGGGACCCCGTTTGAGGATCCCGAAGCGTCTGCCAACCACAAACGCAAACAAGTTGACGACAGATACAAGTATCGACCACTCAATCGGTCGAACTCAACCGATCCAACTCACAGCTGAAGCACTTGAAATAAATTTACAAAGTATCGAGCTCCTAGCGACAGCTATTCTACGTCGTCTTACCTGGTCTCGTTGCCTCCGACGGACGGGACCACCAATAGAAGAACGGGTCGTTGAACTCGCCGGATCCATCTGGAAGCACAAACTCTTCTTTCCGAGTACCGGTCTGTCTAGAAACAGCGTAGCGCAACGCGAGGTGTCGAAAAGAAGCCACCAGTGCTCGGGTCGTCGCGCTTGCGATCGACGAAAGACCGACTGGAATCCTGCGATTAACAGCCGCGGTGCATGCAACCGGGGTGGGCGGGCGGACCGGCGGGCGGGCGGACGGGTGCTGTTGGCAGAATAGACAGGGCGGCGAACAGAGGAGGGGGGTGTGAGTGGTAATATCATGCATGGCCGTAGTCCTTAGGGCCATAGACCCTTGGATCCCTACAATGCCGGGACGGAGAACGTCGGGTTTTCACCGACCAAGTGGAGGGAGGAGGAGGAGGAGGGGGAGGAGAAGGAGAAGGGGGGGGAGGGGGGGGAGGAGGAGGAAGAAGAGGAGGAGGAGGAGGAGGAGGAGGAGGAAGAAGAGGAGGAGGAGGAGGAGGAGGAGGAAGAAGAGGAGAAGGAGGAGGAGGAGGCGTGCCACGATACGGGTAGCACTTCTTGTTGAAACTATTTACAACTGACTTTACTTGAGGAACTACCCGGGAGGAGGAGGAAGAGGAGGAGGATGAAACGTGCTACGATAGAGGCAGCACTTCTTGGCCAAACGATGTCTGACGGACGTGACTCCTCAACAAAAAGAAATAGGCAATATCGTTGGATTCCTTTTGTGTTTACGATAGCATTCACTATCTGCCCACGAAGTTCGCCATTGGATTGTTGATCGAGTACAATCTATCTCAAAAGTCAGGTGTTGGGTGAGATATAAAGCTCTTCAGGTGATAAGCCCCAGAAAAATTAGGTCCACCTCTACCGTCGCATGCGTCGGACGAGAATCAGGAGGGGGGGGAGGAGGAGGAGGAGGGGGGACGATGACTCAAGTAAAATTAAGGGCAAGTCTCGGGAAATCACGACCGTGGTGTGGGCTATATTTTTGAGTGATGCTGCCTCTGTCACTGCCGCAATATATGGGTTGCTACTGTGTCATCGTGGGTCTCATGCCCACGGTGCCGTGGCTGCAGCGCTACAGGGTGTCATAATAAAATCCAGCCACTGTCCCCCAAAGATCTGGTAAGAGGCGTTAACTGGACGGCAGCCGGGGGGCGTTCAACGGCACTTCGTCGAGAGGCCCTTCTGCCGACACAGTACAAAAACGGACACAGAACGTGTTTTACCTGCAGGAAGAGTGCCTTTTGCGCCCCTTTAGGGAGTTTCAGAGAGAAAAAATGTCGAAAACAAATGACGATCACAGCCTTGGCCACACACAACAGTCTGGGCTATATATACTGGGATGGGGGATGGGGTCCAAACAGCAATCCACCCCGACTAGTGGTACAGCTTCGATGTTAAGAGCTCTATGCCGTGTCCCTCGAAGGTGTAAATAAGCAATTTGGGTCACCCCCACACCAAAATTAAATATCGGGACTCTAAAAAAACAAACTGTGTTTTACCCTCTGCTTCCTCGCGGCTGCACCTATATGCTGCTGTACGTGCGTGACCCAATTAGGAAGAGGATTATTTGAATCCTCGGGAGCTCAAAACGCCCTCCGGTTTCAAACTCCTCATTATTAATACTGGTAGCATTTATGTTTTGAGGTTTGAAAGCACTGTAAAATCTACCGCCACCGTTGACTGGGTTGCGTGCATTGGAATAGCAAAGATGCTACTTGTAGGAACCGCGGTTTGAGCCCCTTGACTGACCGCCCCCCTGCACTAAAACTAGCTTGTTAAGACCGAAACAGGCCTTGACGCGCCCCCGAAGGCCGGTCACCTGCGAACATCGTTTGTTTATGTGTGTATCTTGCCGTGTGATTCCAACAGACGCGAGATTTGGGACTCGAACCAAAAGTTGAGAAACAAACTGTTTTTTTTTGTCGTATATAAAGCTTTTCGTATCCAGTAGGTTGGGCATTGTTACCACAGAGCTTGTATCCCTCTATTAAAGGACGAAGAATCGGCACAGACACCGGATGTGCTGGATGTCGACGGGTGTATGTGTGTGTGTGTTCTTCACATTAAAGAGATATTTCCATCCATCTACCGGTACATCCAGCACAACCAGTGTCCGTGCCGATGCCTCCTCCTATTAGAGAGACGAAATACGAAAATGATCTCTGTGGTCACAAGCTACTGTACAAAACAGCTATTAATAGTGCAGAGATACACAACCTTGCAAATACAGGTGATTTGACCATGCAATACGGGTGGAAAGAAGAAAGAAGAACACACACGACACGCACAAATCCAACTGCTGTGTCCTTGCCTGAATCGATGGACTACGAAATGAAAGACAGCAGCAGCACCGCCTCAGCGAAGCGACCACTGCCTTACACAGCCGATTTTTCACATCAAGGGGTCCCCTGGGGGAGCAAACGAGAAGCCAGACTCAACCCAGCACTTGAGGTTGAAAACAGGTGACAAAACACACACACACACATAAGCGGGGCCCGTCGTAAAACTGAAACGTATCCTTGCCCAAAGCAACTAAAACAACAACGAACGAAATAGAGAGTGAAACGCATCGGCACCGCATCAGCCCAGCAAGCGCTGCGTCACAGCAGTCGGGTCGTCGCCTCCAAAGGGCCTGGAGGGCTCCCCTACCCGCACACGAGGGGAGGGGCTGGAAACGGGAAGCCTGGCGCCTTAGCCCCCTTTCAAACTGCACCTACCCACGTTTTTAGGGACAAGTTACTTGTATTCAGTGTGGGATACATTTTGCAGTGGAAACGGCAACCGCTGCCTTGCGGCGACAGGATCTTTGCCTCAAGAGGGTCTGAAGTCTGAAGGGCTTCCCCCACACACCAGGGGAGGGGTTGGAACTGAGTGCCAGGCGCCCCGGCGCAGCAACCACTGCCTTACGGCAGCCGGATGTTCACTTCAAGAGGGCCTGGCGGGCTTCCCGCACACAAGGGGGGGGGCTGGAAAAGGGAACCCAGGTGCTTCTGGCGGGTGTGCTGGCGAACAGCACACACCAACAATACAATATGTTTGGACGTAAATATAATTACCGTTTAGTTATTCAGATTAAAATACAAACGGTCCTTAAATTTACGTTCATATTGGTACGCGCAAAGGGGATACCGTACCCTGCCGTACCGGCTGTTTTTTGTTTTGTTTTTGGATGGGATCTCGAGGGTCGTCGAACGTGCTCTGCAACCAATCCAGAGAAACCACGCCGATCGCTGCTGCTGCCACGCAAAAGCATGGACACAACACACCACCTGCGGCCCAAACGTGTCCGCGGGCTGAGGCATCTCCATGGGATATCCGTGTTGTTGAGAGCAACGCCCATTGGCCTTGGGGACGATACCGGCTGTTTTTTTTTTTACTTTTTGGATGGGATCTCGAGGGGTCGTCGAGCGTCCTCTGCACCCAATGCGGACGAAAATATACGCTGATCCCTGCTGCTGCCACGCTAACACATGGACACACTACCTACGGCTCAAACTTGCCCGCGGGGGCCATCTTCATGAACCCTCCGGGTTTTCGCGAGAGCTGGCGCCATCGGTCTTGGGGACAAACGCGTTTTGGAATGCTCCCCCACTGAAGTCAAACACCAGGAAACAACAACCATGTTATACAGAGACACAGAGCAGCTCTCACCTGAAGTTTTTCTTGTGTGCGTCGGACGTCGGGGCACGAGCGCTACGAAACGCTTTTGCGAGGATCCGCAAAGTCTCAGCAGCGAGACAGCCGCAACTTGTCTTGCCGGTGGTTCCTGCAGTGAAGATACTGCTCCGTTTTGTTAGGCGCACACGCTCAGCACCCTCTGGATTTCCCCTCTTGCCTTGTGTGTTTCCGTGGGAGTTGCTCAACCCGCTGCAACAACCAACAAGAACAAGTTGATTTGTGACCGGAAAAAAAAGTAAAACGGTTTGCTGAGACACAACAAAAGGTACAAGGTACGAATTCTGAGATGTACCTTTTTCTCCAGTTTGAGTTTTGAGCAAGGGCAACAAGATCCTCTCGCTCACCACAGCGGGCGCAGTAAATATTAGAGCTCGGGCTACAGCCATCTCTACATACTAGAAGCTCTAGAAACCACTGCAAGCTGGTACAGCTTTGAGTCAATAGGTGGTACCTTATGCTCGAATGATGCGCGTGGACGCGTGAGTCATGGATCGTGGATTGTGGGCGGGTTGTCGCTGGCGTTTTTGGCGAAACGGACGTATGGTTTGGTCCCGCTGAATCACCGCCTTCGCAGTCTGTAATAAACCCTTCGTGTGCAAACAAACAGGACATACGGGGTAGGTAGCAGAAGCGAGGAACACCGGCCGGCAGAGGGGCCACAAGACAACAGTCTCCCCAGGAAGAAGAGGCAGCCAGTCGCTCCGGTGCTTCCTTTGGTACGATGCTGCAGCAGGCACGCAGCGCGGTCGGAGCGGCGGCACGGACGCTGGGCCGAAGCTTGGACGGAATCGGAGTTGCGCTAGAGACGCACCCGTACCACGAGCAACGTAAGAGCAACCTTGATAGCTTTGATACTTGGTAGCCCCCCTGCCGATCTGTGTTGGTGGTAAAGGTTGCCATGCGTGCCTGTCTGCCGTGGTGCCATCTATTTTGCACGTGTACGGTGCTTTTAGCTCTTGCGTTTAGTGTTTCTACGTTGCTTCCTGGTGTGTACGATGAATCGCTGACATTACCCTGGGGGTTTTTTCAAGTCGTGTTTATTTCGGTGTTCTGCGTGCAGGATCACAGGCCCGCTACGTACAGTAGCCGCCGCCAACTGCTGCTGCATTCGAAGCGAGGAGCTCGTCGAGGTCATCAGTGGTCGGCTATGATACTGATGTGCTAATGTACCTATGTGTACGTGCAGGAAAGCAGTAGTAACATTCGAGCTCCTTGCAGTATAATACGATGGATCGCTGACGTTAGCCAGAGCGGGCACGTTGTGTTTAGTTCTGTTTCTTGCATAATCACAGGCCTGCCCGCAACGCTGCATCCGAAACAGGGGGTAGCAGGGGGCTGTTATCGAGGTCATCAGTGGTCAACTATGATGCTGCTGTTGTGCTGGTACCCGGAGCACAGCAGCCGCAGTAGACTTCGAGCGCCTTACATCAGCAAGCACCTGTCGCAGCGTGCAGGAGTATTTGAAGTGTGGAGCTGCACAGCGTCCAGCTCGACCGCGAATATTTGAGCACGCCTTTGGACATCTTCGTCTATGTAACTAACTGACTGACGCGGTTGCGGCTCGACGTGCAGTCTTGCTATTAGTAGGCACAAGCAGACAGCAGTACCGCTGGCGTGATGTGTGACCAAGCTCAACATGCATTGCTCTTCCGTATGATACACGCACCGGTATGAGTAGAGCCCTACTGCTGTATCATACCGCAGTACCAGGCATCACACCTGGTTCTGGTACCCTGGTTCGATCGTATCATGTTCCGTTTGAGAAGGACGTTGGTTATGTACCAGGTACCAGTATACAGCGACAGCGACATTAACTCCCTCCAAGCGTTATGTTTTTTTTTCTGTACGATACGGCTCCGATCCCATACCTAGGGATGGTTTCGTAGGGCATTACGCGATTAAGGATGTTTTCCTAGGGGGTAGTGCGTTATTCTTGGTTTTCGAGTGGGTTTTGAGCGGTTCACGTACATACATACGTACTCGGACAGCTGCTGCTACTAATCTGTGTGACTTTGAAGGGCCTAGGGGGGAGTGCGTTATTATTGGTTTTCGAGTGGGTTTTGAGCGGTTCACGTACATACATACGTACTCGGACAGCTGCTGCTACTAATCTGTGTGACTTTGAAGGGACTCGGCCTACTGCAAGTACAAGGTTTGGGTTTATCCGCTGCCGCAGGCAGGCGCAAGGACTCGGGAACACAATAAACGATTGCTTGCTGGTGCGGTTATCTGGTAGCGGTGGTGGTGATGGTGCCGCCGCGGTCTGGGTACGTTCACACACATAACCCGTGCCTCTGGGTAGAGGAACGGACGGGCACAGATTGCGCCGGCCCTGACTGTTCTACCTGGCTCTTCACAGCGACAGATCGTTGGCGACGAGAAACGCAACTATTAGTAGCCATACTAGTGTAGAAGGCCACACCGGCATGATGTTGGGTGGCCCGCTGCGGCGTCGGGTGTCTGAAGGTCTGAGCTGCACGCGATCTCTCTCTCTCTATTGCGTGCGCCACCTCTCGGGAAGTCTCACAGCAGCGGCGCGATCGCAGCGCCGACCGTCGCCAACCGCCGTCGTGCATCCTCACACAATCCTTGCAACACCCGTGTTGCATGGGTGTCATGTGGCCGAATTTTGTTGCAAGTGAAACCTGTGATTCGATTAAGTGTTTCCGGTCCCTTCAATACTTTCCCCAGCTATGGGAGGTGTGACTACTGCGCTTTCCCGGTTGGTTGTATGTTTTGGAGTTGCGCTCGGCATCGTGGCTGTTTTGCCACCTGAGCCTACCTGCGTGTGCGTCCTCTTGTGGTGCATGGCGTCAGCTATGCCCCGTGAGCCTACCTGCTTGTGCGTCCTCTTGTGATACACGACGCTGGGACGAAGCTCTGGCTCTGGCTCGAATGAACCAATAGCAGTGATCAACTGGTTTTATTATACTGTTCTGCACAACGTAGTCTACTCTGCTTTTGTGCAGTTTTTCCCCGCACCGTAGGTGCTGTTTGAGGAGGAACAACATAGAAACCAACTACAGTACGTACACATATATATATATATATTATATTTTAGCCCTTTTGGAACCCATGCGTAATGACGTCAAGAGCAAAAAACGACGGGGGCGATCGTATCATGATTTTAGTGTTAAGGAGAGCGTGCGGCGGTACGGACATGACCATGCTGCGCGCATGTCGTACAGCTCCTTACACTACTGCACTTTGGACACATTCTCCGCCTCGAGGAACCCGGGCTGCTTCGTGTGGCCGATGCTATAAAATCGTCATTTTTTTTCTACATGCCTGCTCTCTCAAGTCCCACAGAGGTTATAACCCTTTCGCCACTGCGAGCGTAATCTTACACTAATTCAAAAGTGGTTTGTCTCCAAAAACGTGGGTGCAGTGCTAAAGGGATTACCGGTAACACAGCAGTGGCAGAAACATCAGCTATCGTAGTGCTAAATCTATTCGCCCGCACCCTCTACCCTGCTGTTTTTACCGACTTTTCTTTTTTGCTTTTCATGACGATTTTGGTTCGTCTATGTTGTGTATTGTAGACGCAGTGTTGCCGTCGACCCGCGGAAACCTCAGCTGTTGGAGTGCTCAATCTATTCCGCCGCGCCCTCTGCATATTTTGCCGACTTTTCATTTATTTTTTCGCTGACCTTTTGTTCTGGTTTTGTTTTTTGTCGACGCAGTGTTGCCGTCGACCCGGAGCGTCGCCCACAAAGGCAAGGTGCCGTCGACAGCGCCAGCCTCCTTCGTGGCCCCTAACGCTACCGTCGTCGGGGACGTCAAGGTGAGCTTTCCCGCCAACATAAGGAGGCGGTTGGGCTATCTGCGGTGTCATGCGTTTTGTTCAACAAGCGAGAGGCGCGCTTTTTTTGGTGTTTCGAAAGCATACCTGAGACGAATGAGAGCTACCTGGTACAGTAGTGTACTGCTGTATGGTACACAGCCGCCGCCACCGCCGCTTAAGAAACAACATTTGTGCGTCGTTTTCACCTGCCATGCATGTTTACCGTCCGCCGTGCACAAGACAATTGTTTTCTTGCTTCATTTTTCTTGCGTCGTTTTCGGGCGACGTTTGTGTACTGTCACTAGCCAGCCGCGTGACTTCGGTCAACCCAAAAGCAAAGCATCGCTCCATGTGATGTTTTCAGGCGCGGTTGTGTATACATACTGTATGTCATCCGTCGCCGCCCGCGTATATACAACAGCTGTACCCACACGGAGCATACGCCTCCAACATTAACCGAACTTCAGGCTCAAGGCACAGGCTGTCCCGCACATTACATTTATATGTGTTTATCCGATATAATATCCACAATAAGGCACTCCGTGTATTCGTCCGTCGTGAATACACATCAACCAGATACATCATTAACCTCAACATACCAGAATATAACAGCACAAGGCAAAGTAATGCTGTGTTTCCAGGCGGCATGTTTGCTCGCTCACCCTCTTTTGCTATCGCCGCTGCCGGTTCCACGGCCCTCGCCTTCGACAGCAGTAGCCTTCCCCGCACGATTATATATACTAACATGTGAGATAAAACATAGAAAACTAGGTAATTATTTGGTCGAGCACCACTATCTTTTGCCGGAATTTTGCCAGACAAAGCACCCAAGGGTAGGGCAAGGATCGGGGATAGGGTTAGCGTTAGGGTTGTAGTTTTGGGTAGATCTTTAGGCGTATTTAAAGCACGGTCGTCTCTTAGTGCTGGCCGCACACGGGAGGGGGGGCACACGACATTCCCCCAATCCACACGAAAACCCTGTACAAGTAACTTTTATACTGTTTTGGAGAAAACGGCTCCTTCCAACGCCCTCGCCGCTCTTTAGTGTTTGCTTCCTGCCCGTTTCTTGTTGCGTCGGCCCGCGCAGATGGAAAGCGACGCGTCTCTATGGTACGGGTCGGTTTTCCGCTTCCGATGCCCTCGCTGCACTTCGAGTTTTGTTTTTAACGTCTTTTTTTGCTATTTGTACCTGTTTGCTTTTTGTTTCGGCCCACGCAGGTGGGCAGCGGCGCGTCTTTGTGGTACGGGTCGGTCATCCGCGGCGACGTGAACCATGTTGTCATCGGGGCGGGGACCTCGGTGGGGGACTCGGCGGTACTCCACGTGGCCGGCCTCGTCGGGAACAAGCCTACCATCGTCGGCAGCAATGTGGTTATCGGTGCGTGCACTGCTGTATTTGAACTACGTGACAAGCCTTTTTTTGGACTAATACTTCGAAGTATACATAGTAGGCATGTTCAAGCCTAGCTTTTTTGTTCCAGGGACTATATACCATACTCCGGAGTAGTACAGCTGTCGCTAGGGACTCGCACAGCAGAATATTTGAAACTGTCGTCAACTTGTGTGCGTGTTTTTTTTTATCGGCGGCGGCGCACGCATACTCCGGCTTCAGCGACCTCGAAAGGGAAAGGGGTCCCTATTGTTTTTGGCGTTGAGTAACGTAGAAACCCACATTCGCTCGTAACCATACGTACGGATACGCGTCTGCAAAAACCCTACAAGTCCCAGAGCGACCATCCACGCGTGCACGCTGGAGAACGACCCCATGTACTCTGCTGTATATGAACTACATCACTTTTTTTTATTTAATGCCCTGGTACCTTTTTATACGCATGTTTGTCGAGTCCTCCTGTTTTGTGTCCGGGGTATATATGAGATATCATATTCATACATACGTGCGTCTGCAATAATAACACTGCAGGTCCCAGAGCGACCATCCACGCCTGCACGCTGGAGGACGACTGCATGGTGGGGGCGGGGGCCACGGTAATGGACGGGGCAAAGGTCTCGAGCGGAGCCATGGTGGCACCCGGCGCGACCGTGGCACCGAACACTATTGTGCCTACGGGACAGGTAAGAGCTTCGCATTTATTTTTTGGGGGGGTGTAAAACCCTCAGCCCATTTTTGGGACTTGAGATAAACCCTTTTGAGACTTGAGAGGGGCAAAAGTTTGGACAGAAAATGACGGTTACAGTGTGGGTCACGGCTTGTTTGGAGGATTGATTGTACATTCAGTGTCCGAACTACAAGCGTGATGGAGTGAGTATCAATGGTACGGACGCGTGCGACAACAAGGGTAACACTTTTTTGCGCGAAAGTGTCTTGTGTCTGGCGGCGCTCCTCAATTGAGGTACTGCCCGATATCGTTGGACTGCTACAAATATGTGTGGTTTACTATCTGGTAGCACTCCTTCGTATCCAGGCCGTGGGATTGTTCATCGCGTTGCACATTCATTTTTATATCGAAGTCAGTTTTTGGGCGGAGGTATGGGGTTCCTCAAGTGAGTAGTGTCAGAAACGCTACTGTAGGTGTACCCCTATCGCTGTGGATTCATAGTGCAAAGGTTAAGTGCGCTTTCAGCATCCCCGTGGTGACCCCCCCCCCCCCCCTACCCCGCCCCTTTTCACCCTCCTTTCCATCACCTCCTTGTCCCCATTCCCACCCTATGTCCAGCTCTGGGCTGGAACTCCCGCAGCGTACGTTAGGGACATGTCTGTGAACGAGTCAGCCTCGATAGTCGCCATGGCGGCCGAGACTCAGGTACGGTGTTGTTGTTGTTGTTGCTGTTGTCGTCGTCGTCGTCGTCGTCGTCGTTGTTGTTGTTTTTGTTGTTGTTGTTGTTGTTGTGTTTGTATTTGTGTTTGTGATTGTTGTTGTTGTTGTTGTTGTTGTTGACGTTGTGGTGATGGTCGTGGCTTTGTTGTTGCTGCTGTTGTGACTGTTGTTGTGGTTGTTGTTGTTTGCCGTTGTTGCCATTGATGTTGATATTGATGTTGTAGTTGCTGCTGCTGCTACAGTAGTGTGGATGCATCAACAGCTAGCTGCCCGACTTCATTTTTCTCCAACTTCTGCTCGCTCTTCTGCTGCTGCTTTTGCTGCTGTTGTACCTGCCAGGCGCTTTCTCTGGCTCACGCCTCTGAGTGCTTGAAGGGCCCCCTAGAGATAGAGCTCGACGCACGGAAGTGGGACGAGAAGGCCAGCCGCGATCCAACGTGAGTACTTTTCGTTGTTTTTTGTGGGCTGCTTGGTGGGTGAGTGGGGGGTGGGTGGGTTGGTAGGTAGGGGACGGGTGCGTGGATAGGTGGGCGGGTGGGTGGATGGGTCGGTGTGAAGGGTAGGTGGTCGATAGGTGTGGGGGGTTGGAGGGTGGGTGGGTGTTAAGGGGGGAGGGGGAAGGGCGGGTTGGGGGTGGGTGGTGGGTTGATGGTGGGTGGGTGGGTGGGTGAGTGGGTGGGTTGGCCACGCATTGCATCGCATCGAATCGGATCAAATGTTATTTAATTTTATCGAGCCGAATCGAATTCTGTAGTGTGGAATCGCATAGCAGGGCATAGCGAAGCATAGCATCGAATTTAGTGTTGTCGCTATCCCGTCGCTATCCCGTCACTTGGCTACCGCAAGCATAGCGTCGCATCATATTCCATCGTTTTCACTGTCGCTATCGCGTGAAATACAGCTATCGCGATTATTTTTCCGACCCCGGCTCCGATTCCGATCCCGATTCCGGGTCCGATCCCAGTTCCGATTATTACTTCAATTCCGATTCCCGACTCGGACTATGTCTCCGATTCGCAATGCTTTTCCAACACCGGTTCTGATTGCGGGTCCGGTTCCGCACGCGGCTCCAGTTATGGATCCGATTCCGTTCCACTTTCGATTCCGGGCTCGATTCCGATTATGGCTTGCGATTACAATCCGTTTTTTTCTAATTCGGGTTCCGATTCCGGCTTCTGCTCCGATTATGGTTCCTGATGTTTCCGGGTCGGGTTCCGATTCCGAATTCGATTATGTCTCTGGCTTCGATTCCGATTCCGGGTAAAAGTCCGATTCCGGTGCCGATTCCGATTCTAGATTATGATTCCAGTTCCATAATTTTTTGTATTTCGGTTCGGATTCGGATTCCAATGCTGATTCCGATTATAATCCCGACTCCCGTTCCCGTTCCGTTTTGACAGATACGTTTTCCAGGTCCCGGCCGACGGAGACGACAACCTTGCTTACAACGACGTCGAGGGGCGGGGAGTGCCGGGTCGGGTGTTCAACACGAACTTGCGCCAGCCCGACGTGGAACCGTTCGTGCCCCAGTACAAGGGAGACATCACCACCGATGTTGGAGACGAGGAAAAGCCGGCAAAAGCTTAGAAACGTTCGGTTGGGGGAGGAGGGGGAGGGGTTGGGACCCGAAGCTTTCTGGAAAAGCTTGAGAAAATGGGGGAGGGTGGAGGGA
>JBBMKB010025897.1:0-16766 GCA_037833945.1 Alaria marginata | reverse complement strand
CCGGAAGATGGAAATCGTCTGCATTCATGGTTTATGTCAGAGCAGGGGGGGAAGGGGCAGATTTTGTTTCGAGGGCGTCGACTCGGACCGCTTTGTAAGCGGGGACTCGGTTAGCCCCCGGACTGATAGTAAAATAATCGGGCTTGCCTGATTGGAGTAGAGATGCCCTGCTCGAAGAGGCAAGGGCATTGCTTATAAGATAAAAGATAAAGTCGGGTTAGCCCGATAAAGGAAGACCCACTGTGAAGAGCGGAGAGTGGCGCGTCTGTTTCACAGCCGGTCTTGGGGATATATGGTATTTTAGTATATGGTATTTTTAGAACAGAAAAAAGGGTCAGCCTTTTGGGTCTGCAGGTTTTTCCCATCATTTGGGGACAAATAATAATTCCAGAATTCTTCAGCCAAAACAAACACATGCAATAGGGTGCGTACCTGGTATATAGCGGCAATATAGGTAAATGATAGCGTTACGTTTGGTGCAAAGGGCTCGTCTGGAAAGGAGCCCAGTGAAGTCTCCAATGCCGTATCCAAAACCCTCTATCGCTGTCGCAGCACTTGTCATGATCCAACCAACCGCACTCACTTCCGTGGGACGCGAAGAAAAAGGCCGATTTACACTTCCCCTTCTAAGGCAAAATTCAGCCGAAGTCGAACAGAACGGCGGCACATACACTCCATCATAGTACCGAGAAAAGCCAACAGCCTGTGAAACGTCCAGTCGAAAGTCATCCCGAAGAATAGTCGGTTTACAAAATCGAGCAGTTCTCTGCCTAGATAATCACGAGCCCACACCTGCACTGCTAGATCATCTAGAGCCAACATCTGCCGATATGATGTGTTGTGCAAGAGCTGGGTAGTAGTAGTCCATATATATATATCATATCGGACCCAGGAAATATGCGCTAGACAGTGCAGATCACACGGCTCTCACCCGTCAACCTGATCTGTAGGCCACGCAGATCATCAGGATCATCAGGATCATCAGGATCATCAGAATCAGAATCAGTCCTGAATAACATACATCACGAATTGTGATCTGCAATGTCCGATGTGTGGAGCTATCCCATCCCACGGTAGGCGGTATAGAAGAAGCAGTACCAGTAGTAGGGGTGCAGCAGACACTTTTATGAGCTCCTAACATGGGGCACTCAATATCTCACCCCAAACACGACTTCGAACCCATTCGTTCACGCAACCTGACCAACGTCTCTATGCGATAGGTCTAAAACACAAATTATCGTGAAATATTTATACCAACCGGGAGTCCCTCGCTTAAGGAGCTCAACCGGTCATAACCATTCGGCCCGAACCGTGCAGCCCTGCCGTACCGTGGGATGGCTATAACTCTGTGTAGTGCTTGGTACGAACCACTATGAACTGGCTGTGTGACTACGGTAGGTCACTTGTAGGGCTATCATATCCAATTTCCATGCAATATTGAGCGTGTGCGTTCTTCGGTTGGTTGCAGAGTGTGCACTGCCATCATGGAATTTCATTGTGTCTTAACGCTGCGCCAACAAGAAATTAGTTAACTCCCATCTAGATAAAGGTATTAATACAGGTATAGATAAAGGTATCGATAGAGGTATACATAGATGTATAGAACGAGTGGCTTAAACTCGGTACAACCGTGGTCTTACATTTCCTTTGCTAGACAGCCCCCGCACGCAAGGAGATCCCCAAAGCTACGCCGGGGTAGCATTGAACTGCTGCACTCTGCAGGGCGAGGTGGTGGCAAGCGATGGCAATCGTACTAATCTTGAGGCCCCGCACTAACGAGTGCCGCCCTAACGCGGTTACGGTTACGACGGCAGTATCACAACGGGGCAAGGCCACATCGCAACCTTTGTGTTCATCTTACCTGACGGTTGAGCAGAAGGGCCTGCCAGTCGGGCATTTCCTTCTCGCCTTGCAGCTGGGTGAGAATCCCGGTGGCGTTCTCTTCCCACTCTTTCGTCGTCTGAGTGCCACGGAAAACGATCAAAAGCTTCACCAACATGATGAGCAACAAGGGGTAGGTGGGGGAAAGGGAGTTATCAATAGCTGACCTTTCAAGAGATGAAATCGGTATACGTAAGCGACGTATGTAGTTAGTTGGCCGTCTGGGCCCTACGAAACACGATCAACCACTGGTTCAGCATTCGGTACATGCAGGGCGAGAAAAAGGGGGCTATCAATATTTTTTTTATTTTCAAGAACGGCGACAATCGGCACATATATTGGTGGCACAGGGTGGAGAGGGAAAGGCAATCAAGAGCCGAGTCGAGTTAGAATCGCGTTTTGGTTTTCTTCCCACTCTTCCGTTGTCTTAAGTCCCACGGAACACGATCGAAAGCTGTTCGGCGATACAGGTGACACGGGGTGGGGAAAACAGGGCAGTCGACAGTTTCCTTCCGAAAACAACGACCGTTGCCACATATTGGTAGGTTGGCCAATGAGAGGGTCGATGTAATGAGGTGCTTGTTGCAACGGATTTACCCTGCTCAGGAAAACGGCGTCCAAACCTCATGACGAACCGATCCGTTTGTCAAGCTTGCTTTCTGGACCCTAGGTGCAGACGTTTGAAGTAGGTCACACCGGGTGGGGAACGGGGGGCTACCAACGCAGTTCATTTCGGATGTGACGGGAGTCGGCACATGTATATCGTAGGTCGAACGGAGTCTTTGTCCGTCAAAGTCCAACCTAACACGATCAAAAGCTGTCCCTAACAAGATACTATTATGGATAACAAGGAAGGGGTGGAAAGGAGAACAGGGGGGCTATCAATAGACGTGTTCCACGATAGAGGTAGGATTTTTTGGCGTTTTTATTTTCTGGATGACGGGGCTTCTTAGCCCAAAATCGTCGGAATGTCATTCAATTTTTGCAATATGTTTTTTTGTATCGATGGGCCAGGGGTTTATCCATCGCACTGCACTTTCAGTTTGCTCAAAATCGGTTTTTCGGTGAAGGTGTAGAGCTCCTCAAGTGAGGAGGTTCAGAACAAAAGTGGTGAACCTCTATCGTAGAATGTGTCAATAGTTTAGCTTTCAACACATAGTTGCAGTCTGCTCATCGTTGTGCTTTGGCCAATAAGTATGCTTGTCGAGAATAGGTGTAGTTTTTGAAGGGTATTACCAGTACTGAAACTATGTTTTTGAGGTTGAGGTATAGATCGTTAGATCGTTTTAAGAGAGGAGTCTAATGAAAAGAAGGGTGCACCTCTACTGCTGTAGTATTATTACTACTATTACTACTATTATTACTATTATTACGGGGGACCATAGTAAATAGGACCAAATATTGTTCGTAAAAACAGGTATCTATATAGGTTTTTGTATCTACCGCAGGTCCTATTTACTATGGTCCCCTGTAATAGTAGCATGTGTCAAGAGAGTCATCCGACGGTAGGGGTTGCATTTTTTGGGGTCAAACGTTCCTGACCGGTTGAGCTCCTGAAGTGAGGAACTACCGGTTGGTACAATCATTTTGCGAGTACATTTACTTTAGGGCTAGCGGATAGACATGTTAATCAGGTTGCGCGAACGAAAATCTTGGAAGTCATCATGTTTCGGGTGAGATATTGAGCTCCTCATGTCAGGAGCTCAGGGACTTATTGCTGCACCCCTACCGTGGGATCACTCATGTGTCATTAATCCTCTGTTGTATATGCCCTGCGTAACAAGCCCATGAAGTGTGCGTACCCTCCTCGTGTCCTCGGAGTGCTACACGTAACCATAGATATATAACCATATAGTCTGTATATATAACAGTATATGAAACCCTATATACAACTATATACATAATAACCAGCCTATATAACCATACATATTGTTGGTTACCCGGGCGCCATTCTTGATTCCCTTAACCATATCCACGGGTACATGTAACAATGTAGTATATACCCTACCAACCACACTCTTGTAATGCCCGTACCCCCCTGGTGTCATTGCGGGATATATACTCTGGGGAACCCCTGCACTAACCCTGGTTTCCTCAGTCATACCCGTGTAGAGGGATAGACATCTACCAATTACATCTGTTATTGTACCCGAGGTAAATACGGGGTACACATCCGGCATTATTATTACCTCCTTGGTGTCTGTCGAGAGAGCGACGTAGCCGAACCAGTTGTCCTCAGAAGTCCCAAGCGATCGCGGACTGCTGATGATGTTGCCGATCTTTTGTATGTTTAATGTGGTTACATGCCGCGCACGCACAGGGGGAGAAACAGGAGAGCAAATGATTGTGAAACCGGGACCGTGCACGCATTCGATGCTTCCATGCATAGTCGTAGCCGTATAACCGTAATCGGAAGGAGAGAGGGGGGGGGAGTTAGTCTAGTCGCGGAATGCTAATGATACTGCCGGTGGTTTGAATGTGGCTAAATGACACCAATTAGGAGGGCGAGATAAGGGGGACGAAACGACGATGCGAGGGGGAGGTGGGGGTTGATCGTGTACTACTATTGATGTTGCCAATCTTTGTGGTTTGTTACATGCCACGCACGAGAAGAAAGAGGCATTCATAGGGAGGAGATTACACGACACTGAAACGAGGGGGTGGGGGGGTCGTCGCGTACTGCAATTACGGGGGGCCATAGTAAATAGGACCACACATTGTAAGTAAAAATAGGTAAGTATATAGTTTTGTTTTGTGTACCGTAGGTCCTACTTACTATGGCCCCCCGTTATAATGACGTTTCCGATCGTGTGAATGTGGGTACATGCCACCCAAGAGAAAACGGAAGTTGAGGAGTCTACATGACAGGCAGCGGGGGCGTGCGGTACTCCTTTGTTGCTTGCCTTTGTCATTTTGTACCATGCATCCCTTTCGACAACGAGCACCGTTTCTACATCTATTGGAGACAGCTCCAACATGTGGGAGCTCAATACGTTGTTTTCCGTCTATATCATAAAAACGTTTTACGTGTCATTTTCACTTCGTGTTGCGCCATCGGCGGCCACCATCTGACTTCTAAGGTGACCAGGGAGGCTGTCTTCTTAAAGGATAACCAGGGGAATGGGGAAGGGGGGGTGTCGAACGACATTGCGGTGCTGTGTTGCCCGCCTACTGAGGGTGACATCGTCCCTCGGCCTCCGTAGGCGATGGCTATTACTCCATTTGGTGCAATTCAACGAGTATATCATACACATATGCTGCTCAGTGGGATATTCAAGAAATGTGCGAGAGTGCTTTGCCTGTCATACGCCTTGCAATGAAACATCTAGCGGACGCAAGGCACGGGAAGGGGTAGACGCACCTATTCATACATACATGCGTTCGAAACAATCTACGTTGATAAACCCTACACCTAACAATCGATCTCTGATAAACGTTAGACGCTGAGCCCGATACGCGTGTACACCAGAGAGGTATCCAACGAATGGCAAAATCTATATACACATATACATACTATTACGGGGGAAAGCAGTTAATAGGACCAAATATAGGTAGTAAAAATAGATAAACATATAGGTTTTTGTGTCTACCGTAGGTCCTATTAACTACGTTCCCCCGTAAGAGTTAGAAAACTCGTCGGAAAAACATGGTTGGGCTCACACGTGCAATTCCTACCCTAGCGGACAGCACTTTTTTGTCTGGTTGGTTCACGTCTGCATTTCGAACGATCGATTACTTTATAAAACACGCCTACGAAACACGCGGCGGAGTCGCAGGAACGCCCTTGCTAACATCGAGCACCCTAAAGGGTTGGGGATAGGATAAGGGTTCGGGCCAGAGTTTGGCCAACGTGCAAGACCAAAACTGACTAAACGGATGTGGATCGATTTATTTGCACACCGACAATGCAAGTAGAGGCTGCCCGATAGCGCGGCTCTTTCAAAACTTATCGGCCTGAACTTTCGAATCCAGCCGTAACCTTTCTATGGGGCATATTTAGGGTTAGGGTTAGGGTGAGGCGTCTATTGACGTGTGCGGCGAAAGGGGTGTATCTAATCATTTTTCAGGCTCCTGTACTTGCTCAAAGGGCTGTTTAACATCCCCCGGAAAGTGGTTTGCGCAAGTGGAACACGACGAGCAATCGTAATTTCATATTATAAAACACCGTGAAAACAAAACTTCTAAAAAACAAACCGTAACCCGATCTATACTGGTCAGTTTGTTAGCTCAACCGCCCCGCCAGTCACGCAAATTGTTCTCAATTAACGCCTCCGCCGTCGTAGAAGGCGCCTACTCACCACTTTGTAGTCGTCGGTGAAGTCGTACTCCGTCTTCCTCTCCCCGGACTCGGTCACGTAGCTGAAAAAGTGCACAAATCGTGTAGGTAACCGATCATTAGTCGGAGAAAACGCGCACGCGCCATCGCACGTATGGCCAGCAGGGGCACAAGAAGGGAACGGTGTCCCCATATTTTATATAGTACAAAGAACGGTTTTGGATGGAGTCTGGTGGAGAACACGTAAACTGACATTACGGAGGACACAAGTGCTATGGTTAGAGTAGCCCCAATTGTTTCTGGGGCTCCGCACAAAGGTATGCTACCCAACGAAGGATTTTGAACCACCCCCCCCTTTCACTGTACATACCTATATCTATCACACCGGCGTTACAATATGTGTGCCGGATGGTTGCTATATCATGGGGAGCTTAAGTAAGGTATCATTCTAACCTAGACAAAAAGTATAGTCGTACACATGGCTTATATGGGTGTTCGTCGATGTTAAGCGAAAGCGGTTTTCCAAAGTCGAGATGATGGTGAGGTATGGGGGTCTTCAAGTGAAGATCTTCGGAAGCGATCGCTTGCACCTCCGCCATAGGATGTATCCGAGCTCCATTCTATGCTGCTGCCTCTTACCGCACGGGCGTGACCCAATTTAACCCCTAAGGGCGTATCTTGCTTGAAGCTGAGTTGATGTCTAACCCTATCCGAAGTTTGGACCATGCTACTGCCATTTACCCCACGCAATGTCTGCTTGGCCGGTGAACACCCGACGTGCTCCGTCCCGGCGTCGTAGGGATGCCAGGGTATGTGGTCCTACGGGCAACGACCACGTATAGTAACACAGTATCACCCTCCCCGCTACCACACAGGCGAGGAAGGTGACAAGGTCGTTGTCGAAGCGCGAGGTACCGCGGAGGCCTTCCTCGTCTTAGTATTCTTCGTCTCGAAATATCTACCCTATGATCCATACTACAGTACCGTCTCCTATCCCAACATCGCTCAAGTACGGGTGTACATCGCTTCAAAGTTTATTGCTATAGTCCGCTTCATGCTATAGTCCTCCTCGGGCTTGACTTACTCGAACTTGAGTCCTGCCTTGGTGAAGGCGTCGAAGTCGTTGTTGAAGCGGGAGGTGCCGCGGAGACCGTCCTCGTTCTTGTAGTCCTCGTCGCCGATCGTGTACACGTCGTACACAACGTGGGTGAGCATCCCGTACCTTTTGAGAGGAGAGTATCGCCAACAAAACCGTCGAAGGAAACGAAACATGATTGTAACACACATAGTTAATCTTCCGTGCGTATGATGTGTATTGATTGGTTCTATTGATTAATTGATTGATTGATTGATAACTATACTCTTGTGCAGTAAACTCGTGAATATCGTAAGGTACAGCTGCGTGCGTTTGGCGCTATGTTGCCAAGTCTCTCTCGACGAGGGAAAACCGGCACGGAGACGAGGTGTGCTGACTGTCGATGAGTGAAAAAAATACTTTAACGTGAAAAACACACATGAACATACGAATCACACGGAACAATGTTTACCAGGTATCGTTTGACTTAAGTTAAAGCCGCAGACGTGTTTTCGCCAGCACAAGAGGCACGCAAAATGGAGCGACGCAGGGTGCTGCAGACAGGGCCATCAGAACCGCATTTACCAGAATGGACGGCTCTAGGGCTATTGGGTGGCCCGCAGCGTCTCCATGAACGGTTTGAGGCTGCAGAGTGGCCACGATTGAAGAGCTACCAGGCATCATTTATAGTGAAACACCGATTTAGGAGAGATTGAAGGGCTCAACATAAGACGTGGTTTATAGATTTTCGTCAGAGAGACGATCCCGTAAACCTCGCTCAAATCGAAAGAACTCATATGTAAACCCCTTTACATTTCGACTGTTTCCTAGGTTATGCCTGTCACGCTCAGAAACAACGGTCCAAGATAGCTAAATATCCCCCAGATGATAAAGTCTACCTAGCATTTTCTATAACTGAAGTCTACCCATACACGTACAAGCTTCCTTGGGCATCGACGATGCAAGAGGTATTCTCGGCGCTCGTAAAGCCACGAGCATGCTTTGTTTGATTTATTTATTTATTTGTTGAAGTCAATGCGTTTTGTATAGAGAGCTTCCCCTTTTGTGTTGGCTTAAGGGTTAGCAGCGGAATATACACGATCTTCACACACCCCGCTCATAAACCGAAGCCCCCTGTATAACCAATTTATAACTGCACTTGCATTTCTAGGACAAACAATATTCAAGTACGGGAGTAGAGTTATTTTTTCGATAGTAAAAGGGCTAGTGCGCATCACCGGGGATAATTGTGTTCTGCTGTGTGCGGCCGCTTCCTTTAAACGTTTGAAAAGGATGGAGCACGGTGGCGCGAACAATATACAACAGTAGTAGTAGCTGTGGGCCCGCTACGATAGTGGCGGTATGTGCCACCCGGAAATAAAGGCAACCGTTACTACCCCGCTTACGGCCATACCAGGTATGACCGATTCTTCCCGTCTGGGCCAAGATAACTCACAGGCACTACTATAGATGGCAACCGGCTTTACTGCGGTTTTACGGGAACGGCGGTACGATATCATCGAAAATTATACCAGGCACCTGGTATATAGGAGCATGAAATATTTCAATAGGGTCGTACACTAGGCGAACTTTTTCCGGTGCCATGTTCCGTGCGGAGAGCTGTACAATGCTCCGTGCGCACGCTGCACTCACACGCATTGCTTGACAGAGGACGGTGCCTCGTGTGCATGATCCTCAGGGAGCCAACCGATCGGCACGATGATGAGTCCAAACCTCCCACTATAAACCGTGTAACGATCGCACTCATTCCTGGTGCACTCGCAGGTACGCACAAACGCGTTTTATCGCACAACTATGTCGGGGTGAAACAGAGCAATATTAGTATGGGATATCGAAACAAATACCATTCTGGTACGATGAGAGCAACAAAACTTCGTTAACGACAACGAGAACGATGATTATCATTATCAAATCGAAACACCAAAAACTCGATAAGCGATATGATAGCGACACTAAAGGCGAAAGCCGACGCCCACAGGTCACCCGCCCATCTTCTTGGTTTTGAGCTGTTTTTGAGTAACCAGAACGAGAACCTGTTTTTATCCCATCGGATAATTTTGAGGATATCCCCTTGGATAATCTTTATAGCCTTGTATGGCATGTCCAATGGTATGTAAAAATCCTACCAGGTACGTTTTTTCGATAATTAAAAACAAAAACGTTCCATGGAAATCCCATGAGGCCATGCGATGGGACCATTCCATGGGACCTGGTATAGGACACCCCTTGGGACATCCAAGTTCAAACTTATAGGCTGTCCCATGGAACATATCATGGGAATCGTACGGAGTCCGCGACATCCCAACGGATCCCATTCCATGGGATGTCCCACGGAATGTCCCGTGGGACTATCCATCCCAGAGGACGCCCGAGAAGATGTCCCATGAGATAAACGACATGTCATGGGTCATCCCGTTTGTCATATTGTGGGACATCCAATGGGATATATAGGGTCCTGTGGACAATCCCATGAGATGTATGGGATATCCCGTGGAATGAAATGTATTGTCCCGTGGGACATCCCATGAGATGAACGAACTCTCATGGACATCCCATAGTATAGCATAGTCTGGGATATCCCGCTAGACGATGCATTGTCCCGTGGGACATCCCATGAGATGAGCGAACTCTCATGGACATCCCATAGTATAGCATAGTATGGGATATCCCGCTAGACGATGGGCATCCCAATAAATGTATGATTATAACTGGAATATGGACAATAGGATGTTTGGCATACATACCATGGCTCGTTTCGTGGGGATATTAGAAGACTGCGGGACATGGGGCAGCTCATGGGAAAGCTCATGTCTAGCCATACCGGTATATTTATTTCGCCATCCCGTGCAACACTCCGCCGTATGGTTCAATACATCCTATGGGTCACCCCACGGGGTTATTTCGAGGAATTGGGACATCCACTTGGACGGTCCATGAGACAACCCGAACTTTTAGACTAGAGCTTACCACTTATTCGAGAAATTGGTTGAGGCGCACTGTGTACCAGAAGAAGGGGGTTAACCCAACGTTTGGTTGAGTGCGTTTGATTGGGTTAGAGTAATACATGATTCAAGTAGTATGCCAACATTTCTCAAATAAGGGAGAAGGTAACCTCAAAATGTTCGGTTCGATACTTTTTGATTTTTTTTTGCCGGACGATATCCAACAATTAAATAGCACTACTTGCTGTCATGACATGATGATGTGCGCAAGCGCGCGAGCACGGTATCAAATTTCTGCCAGCGAATATTGAGCAAAGTTTAGCCCAAACTGAAAACGTCACACACGTGTCACGCGAAGCTTTTGAAAATGTAATATGACGTTCGTCGAAGTTGTTCATGCATCTCATGTTGATGAGGTGTCCCTCAGCTTTAGTGTCTAAACATGTTTTTGTTTTTTTGGGCGATTACACGAACCACAACTTAAAACATATATTACTATTTAATAGGAGACAAAATACTTGTTGGTCTAGTATTTAACCAGTACAGCAGTATACTTTAGCTAACAGTGTGTGATGGCTAACCCTTGGCGAGGAATTGGCTGTTCAACTTGCTAACTCTTCCACGAATCAGAGAGATCAGATGCCAATTGGTTATCTGCATCATTCAGGGCGTGCAGGTCCCTAGACCATATGATCTGCATACCCCAGCTCTCGCGTTGCCGGCGGTGGAGCGATACGTATGATCTACTGCTGTACTGTACCTCATGTTTCCTGTGGTGGGTGTCAGCTGCACAGATCCCCCACACAAATATTACAACGACAGATCAGACGTAGGATTTTTATAAATCTAAATCGTCCTATCTGTAACCTTTTCACAAGTAGCCCAGAACACTGTAAAACAACGAGAGTAACAACCCCCCAAATATAGCGTCCTCGGTAGCAGACGGTTTAGTTGTAATCGTCAGTCCGATACGAGCATCCACCCTCACCGCCTCATCATCCTCCACAATAAATCGTACAATGGAGAAATCTCCGACTCTCCATGCGCGAATGAACGTAAAAAAACTTAAAATATTCTCCGTTTGGGCCCCCAGACACAAATGATGTCATTTTTGGGTAAAGCGCGTACGATATACTACGACCCAAGACTTTAAGACCAAATACCCGGAACTCAGACGGGGGCGAGGCTTATAATAGTGTAATTAAGTCGTGTATGACGCAGGGCGCGACCGAGCGCGCGAAAAAAAGTCAAACGGCACTTGTACTGCTTTGCCTATCGTGCAAAACATGAGATACAAACCATAACGTCAACTACAGTACGGGACACCTAATAAAAAACAGAAATACTGACCCAGGCCAGGTTTCTTATTCAAGAGGGCGGGTGTTCTACACTACCTTCAGCATAAATTCTCCCTAATTTCTTATGTTCCTGTAAATCTCAGCTTAACACTCTTGTTAGCCTGTTTCTTATTAGGTGTCCTGTACTGTATTTTGAAACCGGGGTTTTGTCGAAACCAGCCCCTCACAATCGCTTTGGACCGTTCAGCACTCTGCGCCCTTTCACTGACACCGCGCCCTCCACAGACGCTCCGGCATGACACCGCACACCCGAGAGAACTTAACCAAGCAAATATATAGTCTGATCTGCTGTTAGTTTGGCCTGCGGTTTGCTAGAATTCGAAGAACACGCCAAAACGCGGCCACGTAGCGAATCCTGTGCACCCCCGATTCGTAGGTTCCAGCTATTGCGCCGCCAGTTTAGGCAATCTTCACGGCCACTGTCGCGGTAGTAAAGGTAGGTGAAATCGCCCAAGATTCACCTTGTGCTCGTGTATACAGGCAGATAAGGTACTCCACGTAGTAGGCGTATGGCTCCAAATCACAGACGCCATTAAGGGCTTGAGAAGAGTGCCTCAAAACCAAATATTTGTGTGCCAAAAGCACTGATTGACTGTGTTGTAGCCGAGTAACGCTAGACCGAAAAAACAAAATCAGTCATCCCACGGTAGGGGTTGCAGGTTTTGGCGTCAAACGTTACTGACCGGTTGAGCTCCTGAAGTAAAGAACTACCGGTTGGTATGATCATTTTACGAGTGCATTTATTTTGGGGCTAGAGAATATAAATGTTGATCGGGTTGCCTGAACGGAAATCTTGAAAGTCATGTTTGGGTGAGATATTGAGCTCCTCATGTCAGGAGTTCAGGGACTTATTGCCGCACCCCTACCGAGGCATGACGCAGGATCACAGTAGTATTTACGAGTTGTTAACCGACTTGTTACTTTTTTATCTTGTTTTCGCCTGGTTTCCCTGTAGTGAGCCCCGCTTCCTCCCCACCCCCCGTGAAGGGTGTCGAAACCCAAGTTGAAGAATGGGAAAACAGACGGAAACAACGGGGTTTTCGTCCTGTGATATCAACACTGCGTTTGTTTTTACCCCGATCTACTTTTTAGCGTGTTTGGTGTCGTTGCCTCTTTTGGCCGCTTGCGCCCGGGTGCGATCGTGGGGTTAGGGTAAGGATTAGTTCTTTGGTTTGGACAAAACAAAAGCGTACAGTTTTTCTGTGAGATCAAATATTTGTGTATACTTCGAAGTATAACTATATACTCAGATTTTCAGGCCGCGTGTGATGCTCCTGTGCTGGAATCGCGCGTGCTATGCTACCATATGATACGGGGTCTGTGTTGTTATGCCCTCATAAGGGATACAAAAGGAAACGCCGGTGCTTCTTGGTTCAGCCGTGAAGATCGAAAGATCGATTGCTTTGTCCCCAACCTCAGCGTTGCTTAAAACGCAATCATTGGAGGAGTACACTATCGCAATATTGGACCTACAGTAAACACGTACACCAAGACGCGTTTGGGTTGAAATAATCAGATTAAAACGATACCTCGAAACGCTACTGTAAACAATGCTGCTACTGTACTACTAGACTACTACTACTACTACTACTACTACTACTACTACTACTACTACTACCTCTACTCTCTCGACTACAGTACTACTACTACTTCCTTTACTACTGCTGCTGCTGCTGCTACTGCCACTGCAGCTGCTATTCCTACTGTAAGTGCAACAACTACTCCATCTGATACTCTTACTTCTAGTCCTACGGTTGTACTAGAGCATCACTTCTTTAATGTGGCACTACTACAGAGTGTACTTGTTCTATGCTACTACTTTAGGCAGTGCGCCTAGTGCGGTGCCTCTGGTTAGTTAGGGGATTGTTTGCATCAGGCACGAAAAAACGAACACAGCCCCCCGCGATGGTTGCACTTACTTGACAAGGAATGATTGGAAGCCTTCGTCCCATTGCCTAGGCGCCGTCGCGGAGGGGATCAGTCCCTCCCAGTTCTTGCTTCCGCGGTACTCCTCAAGGGTAGACATCGACAGGCTCGAGGGAGAGGAGCTCGTCTTTCCTGTAATACCCGGTACACACGAAAAAAACACACAGAATGGCATGTGTGAAAACCACAATTAGCTCCTTTATAGGCACGATTACGCTTGTTTTGCTGTTGTTGGGGTTAACTGTCCCTTGAGACAAAAACATACAGCCTTGTCATACCGGGCATGCACACGAAGTAAACACACACAGCGGTATGGCACACAAGATAAGCTCATTTCTGGGTATAAATATGTAGATACGACGCTGCTTGTTCGCTGTTGTTGAGTATGATTGCCTGAGACAAACCAATGGCGTACGAGCTTGTATAGTATCGATGTTTGCTCCCGTGGTAACCGTCAAGGACGGCCATAGACAGGCCAGACGTAGGAGAGCTCGTCGTTCTTACGAGGTACAATCCAACTAAACACGCAGTAGGCACCACACGCGATTTGGTCATTGATCATATTTGCAACTGACCGCGCCAGCGGTATAGCTTGCATTGCTTGGCATATGCTCTGCATTGTACGAGTTGCACAACAGTCGGTACGCTTTCTTCGCCGACAGGGGAGGGGCTTTCCTGCGCTTTTAGAGGACACATTTGAACAATTCCTTAACAGTTAGACGAACCACTCGTTTCCAAGTCTGAAAATGTATCACCTTGTAGAGTGGGAAAACCCACATAGGTAAAAAAGATAACTGTCCCGGGACAAATCGAAGGGGCAAGCATCGCGGGCAATTTCTGGCGGAAGGTATGCTGATCAGTACGCATGTGATATCTGAGCAGATACTATCTATCATAGTCGTGCAACGTCTATATTTATGCGAAACGCCCCCTGTCCAAAGCCAGCTCTTCGCGAGTTGTTCGGAGACTCCTGAACAAAACTCGAAACAGTTCTTGGGCCTCGTGGCCATACAACTACCAAAACGGCCAGCACATTACTTCGTCAAACTTGGCGCACAGAACACAAAAGTGTTTTCATGGCTGGCCCTCCTGCCAACCTCATTGGGGGTTGCGTCTCGGGAATACAGCGGAAGTGAGACACACAAACTGTGCCCGTTTCTTTCGCGGCCGCCCCCCACATGATCGGATGGTTCGTTCCTCTTTTACTGGCAAGCTAAAACATAGCCAGGAAACGATGCGCGAAGCAAGCGCTCTATTAAAAAACGTGTTGCATCGGACCGAATCAAGAGTGCCGGTCGCCAATATTGGTCAAATACTTCCTACCTTCTGACCTACAGTATGTGTATGCTGTATCCGCCTAACTAACTCTCAAAATACCAAACATTACATACATGCCACTCTTGGAACTGAGGCCATCCGATCCTGTCACCGTAAACCTAATAATCGTTGATATGCGCATCGCCATGTAGAGAGGCCACCTACTGAAAATATCCATTGGCCGACTTGGGGATGCTTAGTTATCACCCTCACCCCTACAATCTTAAAGTTACGCGCGTTTTCCCCATTATGGGGCTTCGTGTGGTTTTAAGGACCTCGTACAGACCGTTTTGTTTTCGCCATTTTTGTTTACGATGGTATTGTTGGTAGTTTTAACCATCTAAAGAACTGCCCGGTTTAGTCTTTACTATCATATAATTTGCTCTTCAACCGGCGGAAGCCAAAATTATTCTCCGAGTAGTACTCCTTGTTTCGAGTAAAACACACGTGGAGAACAAGGAACTCGAGGAAGGAAGTGAGCAGGTGCTCTTGTCTCGAGGTTCGAACTCACGTTTTCTGGTCCAACGTCTGTCACCCGCTTTTCTCAAGTTAATATGGAAGTGGCCCATACATGTTTTCCAGACTGGTATACGATTTCAGAGTCATCCCACAGTAGGGGTTATACACTTTATGGGGTCAAACGTTTCTGACCGGTTGGGTTATATCATATACGTTATATCATATACGTTATATCATACCAGGTATACATTATATCATATACGAAGTGAGGAACTACCGGTTGGTATGATATATTTTACGAGTATACCTCGTATTAGTTTAGGACTAGGGCATGGAAACGTCGATTGCGTTGCGCGAACGAACGTTTTCACAGTTAGCTATGTTTCCCGTGAGATATTGAGCTTCCGATGTTAGGAGCTCAGAAACAAAAGGGAACACCTCTACTACTGTGGGATTACTTTTCAGGTTTTTTGTTTTTTTTTGTGGCTGGAGAGACCTGACACGGGTTTGTTTGTCCAACCTACAGCCGGTTTGGACCAGTTGCTTTGAACCGCACGGTGTAATCGACCATTTGACGCTTTGTCCAGACCGAGCAGACCTGGTTGCGCCCGTACATTATCTCTGATCCCGGTATGGAGTGCGAAAATTGTTTACGGGTTTTAATTCGGAGGTAAGGTGTCGTGTTGAGTACCTGGTATGTCGTTGTTGCAATCTCGTAAACTCATAACCATCGTCGCAGTAAACAACTATTTTAATATTCCTGGAACAGGACACGAGCAAGGTAACGGGAACACCATACATTTTTTTCGCTCCAGGCTGGGTTTCTCACTTGGATGGGGGTGTGTTGTACACAGACTCCAGTGTGACAGGTTCCGGAGTTCCTATGTATATACCTGAGAAGGCGTCATCCTGCTTTTGTTGTTACCCTAGTCCTTAAACATCAGGCGTTGAATCATTCTGTAATACGGAACATCGCTGGATGCGTTGCTACCGGGCACGCCTTCGGTCATGTCGTTTGTGTTGCGAGAAGGGTTCAACAACATCTGCTTATCCCGTCGACTCGCGACAAGCTGTGCGGGCGTACTTACACCTACACCTAGAGGATTTTCTCTATTTTTTTCTTTTGAAAACACGTCAGGGACATATCTTAAGAACAAGGAGGGGTGTCCGAACTCGCGAATCGACTTAGTAGATAGCCTGTACCATAGCCGTACAGTAAAGGACCCCCATTATATAGTACATCGATGTATCACACACAGTTTGCGAAGTGAATTTCCATGAAATCCTCGATCTCACAGCTGTATCACACACAGCTTGCGAAGTGAAATTCCATGAAATCCTCGATCTCACAGTCATAACTTTTAAAAATATACTAACCAAGGCGAGATTTCTTGTTGTTGCGTGCGAGATGGTGCGTTCTAAACACTAACTTCAGCCTAACGGCTCCCGGATTGATTTTTCCCCTGTAAATACCAGGCTGCCTTTCTTGTCGCCGCGCTTCTTCTTAGCAA
>JBBMKB010025786.1:0-16771 GCA_037833945.1 Alaria marginata | reverse complement strand
CAGCTTGCAAAGATGAGTATCGACCATTCTTGACCGAACTCACAGCTGACGTATTTGAAACTTTTTTTAAAAATATTACAGGGCAAAAAACGTTTCTCGGATAACTTTTGCTTTGGGCAGCAGCTGTGCGTGCCACACTCGCAGGCAATAAGACCACATGCTACTGTTTCTGCAAGGGTGTTTTCCCGCTGTACAAATGGCAGTGCCAGCCCGTGCCCCTGGTTGGCTGACAAAGACAGAGTTACGTGAGAAGTCGACCTCGTTGCACATGACATTAATTTGTTGAAACATTATTTCCCGCTGAGGCCTGTGATAGTTAACCTGATACAGGCTAACCAACACAGCCTGTCGAGCCCTCAGCACAGGCCCCTGACTGAGCTGACACAGACCTGATTGCACAGCAAGGCAAGCTGGCTACACATCCTATTCGTTGCGACAATATTTCTCGCTAAAGTCTGATATTGGTTGAGCTGGTAGAGGCTGAAAAACACAAAACTGCCAAACCCTCGACGCAGATAATTACGTGTGCAGTAACTGCGAATTTTATCTGGGCCAGCACCATCTGAACATGCCCATCATGTGAAAAGGATAAGACATGATATAGACACCTGCCATTATAAGTCTACTGCTACACTTGTTGCAGCAATACGAACGCCGCCGCCCTGGTACACGCTAGCTTGTCGTTTTCCCTCCGATCTCGTTACTACGCAGAATATGACGGTGGCGATTGCTGCGAATGCACCTGCGTCGACGCGGAATACACCTGCGGGTTTAGCGGCCACGGCGGCTACACCTGCCTCGACCCAAACGCTTCCTGCGTCGATGACGACGACGCCACGACTCTTCCAACGACTGAGACGTTTTCGGACACCTTTTCTTACACGCCGAGAACCAGCACAAGCAGCACCAGCACGCCATGTATTGCTGACTATTCGGCTGACGGTGACTGCGACTATGCCAACAACAACGACGAATGCGGTGAGTCTTGCCCGACAACCCTTGTTTTGTCCGAGTGTCTCTTAACTGGTATGTTATTCCCGACGCGCGCAACGTTAAGGGAGCTATGTTTTGGGCCAAACTCCTTCGGAATGAAGGCGGAGACATGAAGACGCAAGGAGAAGGAGTCATCCAGTTGTGCGAGGCTACCACCAAATCGTCTCAGGACAATGGCCATGGTCTGGGCAGATGTACTCTTCGAGCTGTCGTACTGGCCGACAGTCCGTCCTACAGTAACGCTCCTTGTAATGTTCCCTGCAACGTTCCCCGATACCTGTATAAACTACGTACAGTAGTAACAAGTTGAATACTATTCACCGGTGAGAAGGAGCAAACCGAGTTTTTCCGCATATATATTGCAAGACACTTATTAATAGTGTACATATTGATTGCGACGACACGATTCAGCTAGATACTGGTGGACTGCAGATTCCATATTCCAGTACGCTACACTAAGGAAGCACACATTTATGTGAAGGATCTCCTCACTCAAAGAGATTCGTATCTCATCCGAGAACTGACTTTTGAAAGTTGAACCCGATCAACAACCTCACATGACCTATCGTACGTGTACAACGAACACCACGGTAAGACACAAACGATGTCGGGCGGCTACAATACTTATGTAACTTGGAGGAGCTCGCCAAGTGGGAATCCAACTATATGTGCAAACATGTCTACCCCTGCCGTCGTACGCATCCTCCATTACCGGCGACCATTGTTATATATAGTGATTTGGATAATTAGCCTATTCTGATTTCGATTATTTGCCCATGCTTTATCTGCCTCAGATTACGACGGTGGCGACTGCTGCCAATGCACCTGCGTCAGCACCAGCGAGTTTACTTGCGGCGATCTCGACAACGGCGGCTTCGCGTGTATCGACCCCAGTGCTTCTTGCGTCGACGATGACGACATCACCGCCCTTCCCGAAGACGACTCGTACAACCCCGACGACGACTTCCGGTTCACCGACGACGACTTCGAGTTCTCTGGAAGTTTTTCGTTCTCGGAGTGCATTGAAGATTTTATCTCCGACGGCGACTGCGACTCGATCAACAACACCGAGGACTGCGGTAGGTTGCATGTTGGGCAGATGCCAACCGATTAATGTGCCATCTAGATCCTGTAATTGCCGTTAATTTGTGTTTTCAGGATCCGTGTAGCGCACAGCCAACACGGGGAGCATGTGCTTCGTAGGTCATACCGATCATCATGCATTCTAGCACGGTCACATTTTTCTCCGCATATTGTGCTTTCGATGACGACGTCGATGCCGCCGCTCTCTGTTTGTTTACGGAGTGCGTTGTCGACCCTTTTGCGGAAAGCGACTGTGTGACTTAATCAACAACACCGGGAAAGGATTTAGGCGCATGTTGGACGGATCACGACGTAGACGAGTTACGTGCCAGCTTAGTTGTGATGACATGTTGTTCTGGATCTATGTAGCAAAGATTTTCAACCGAGACTATAGCGTAGAATGCAGTTGGTTGGTGCCCATCGGACAGATCTAAACCTACTGTAGGGGTTGTACTTTTTGGGGTCAAACGTTCCTGACCGATTGAGCTACTAAAGTGAAGAACTACAGGTTGGTATAATCGTTTTACGAGTGCATTGTTTTTTAAGACTAGCGGATAGACATGTTGATCGGGCTGCACGAACGACAATCTTGGAAGTCATGTTTCGGGTGAGATATTGAGCTCCTCATGTCAGGAGCTCAGGGACTTATTGCTGCACCCCTGCCGTGGGACGACTCTCGGACAGATCTAAACCTACTGTAGATCGTCTAGATTTGCGACCTGCTGTTACGATACGCTGTGCAGAACGTGTGTACTGTACTACGAACCCAACCGAGGAAGAATGTGCCTGGTCATCTAGACTATACGACTTCCACCCGGCCATATCATATGGCGGTCATGCAGATTAGCTGCACCAGAAAATGTCTGGTCTGGAAGACGTCGAGCATGCATTGGAAGGCAGTCTGTCCAGCGTGTGGAAACATGCATTCGAAAGCCGTGGTCTGAACAGCATTTGGCTCGTTTGACAGGCTTCATTTTTTTACATGCCTTCATCGGCATTTGAATTCAGAGCTGAATCAACGATTTCGAGGACAAAGTTCTTGCACTACCTGGTACTTATTATATCATACCTGGTATAACGTAATTTAGCAGATTGAAATATGCCGAGGTAAAACGGAAAAGACGCAAGATGTGGTTGTTCGGCAGAGAGTGGTGGTTTTTATTGTTGTCGATTTACTTGAAGGGTACATAGCTTGAGACATGCTGCGGTAGAGGTGCACCATTAGTATTTGCCTTCTGGGGCTCTTCGCTTGAGGAGCTCTACATCTCCCCCAAACTCTGATGTTGAGGGAACTGGAAATGCAAACCCGATGAACATTTTAGATTGCGAAACAAGGATGACGTTTCGACGATTTTAGGTCACGCAGAAACAAAAATGCCAAAATAAATGCCACCTCTAGCGTAGAACGCGTCGCTTGAGACAAACGAGCTACGGGTGGAATACATGGAGTGCTTCATACAGGTTCCCGCTTCCTTCGAGAATATCTCGTTTGAATACCCCGCCCTAACACCCCATTAGGGGAACACGTGCGGGCCTCCAAACAACAAACCTGACCCGACATAACATTCTACCTCCGATGGAATATTCTACTGGTAAACGTTATCCGACCTACGGAAAAATCTGCTGGTAGGATATGTGAAGTGTATCCCACGGAGCTTTTTATAGTGTTCCGGCCCCGACAGAATGTCAAATACTGCCGGTAGGAATGTCAAATCTCCGCAATGTATCGCCTCGTGCCTACGGCGCCCTCTAACTACTGTAGTTCGGGAAGGGTTTGCCCTGGTCACTAGCTGGTTTATCCCTCATGCACCGAGACGATGCGTGGTTTGACACGTAGTTTCTACAACACGGGAGGTACCGCTGTTCAAATAAAAACATATCCCAGTGGCAGGCCCTTCAAGCCAAACTCGCAGCAAGTTTGTTTCTTGTTTTGCAATGTGATAATCTGTACACCTAGGTCACGACTTTGTTCATCGAGTTGCACATTCATTGTGTTCAAATTCATTTGTTTGGGGTGGGGTATAGATATATCTGAAGTCAGGGGACACATAACCAAATTGGCGCACCTCTGCTGTAGGAGGTGTCGCTGGCCACACCTCCGATCGAGCAAAATGCAATAGCTTCGGCCAAAGCGACGCCAGGGGGTGGTAGCCTCATTTACGCTGTGTACCCCTGCTAAGAGTAGGCCAACTTCGCGAGTGTTTCCGTACCTCGCCCAACATTTAATTTCAATGCAACTGTTCTGCACGGCATCAAGCACAAGTCCAGGTAAAACTGAATTTAATTTCAGAAATCCCAAATAAACACAAGATTATGGCAAGAATACCAAAAAAAATGGAAATAGTTCACGAGAACCAGCACCTTTGCCCAAGCCTTGGTGCCTACAACAATATATTGTTGAACAGTCTCCAATTGCGCAGTCGAGATACAGATCCATTATGTGAAAGTTTGAAACAATTCAATCTCCAGGTCTGCGACAAGTTGCGCCCCCCACTTTTTATCCATCCCCTGCGCCATCGCCATATGAGTACTCGTCTATACGACCCCACTGACGAGTTTGTACCGAATGGGTTCTTCTTAACCCATGCGTTCCAATCGACATCAGAATACGACGGCGGCGATTGCTGCGAGTGCACCTGCGTCAGCACCGAAGCTTTCACGTGCGGAGAAGAAGGTCTCCGCGAGTTCGATTGCCAGGACCCTAGTGTGAACTGCGATAACGACTACGTCGAGGCTGGCACCAAGACCACCATCACCGCATCCACCAACGCCTACGACACGCGCCCTGGCGGTAACAACGGCTGCATGGAGGACGGGTGTGAAGCAGCGCTAGTCAGGGACGGCGATACTACCGACGCCGAGTCAAGGTGGTCTTGTTCACCTTCTCTCGTCACCAATGAGAGGCAGTGCAGGATCACGTTCTCGTTCGAGGAGGCCCAGGACATCATGGACGTGGAGGTGGCGTTCTGGAAGGGGGACGAACGCTCGCGTACTGTGGAGGTAAGCTGTCGTGCTCCGGTTTAGTTGGCGGCTACGGACATTCTACGGCGATAAGGGATTCAAACCCGATTTCACCCATTTCTCCACTACGGGTTACCTGAACAGACATGCCACCCACGCTAAATTGTCTGTTGTTTATCTGATTCGGAATCGGGTTGTTGTTGATTGTTTCCTTTGAGACGTGTGAAGGAGTTTCCGGTGGCTTGACATAATACCAACGGCACTGACGGTATCAACATGTCCTCACATATACTGCGATTGCTCAATGGTATAGCTCCGCTATCGCTCCATCCAATAGTCCTGCTATTGCTCCGTGCAATACCTCTGCTATTGCCCGTGCAGTAGCGCTATTACTTGGAGTGTAAATAACATTTATCTTTCCCTTGGCCACCTCGACTGAGGGTTACTCTACGGTCTCGGACGACCTACTCCTGCCATGCGCAACCAAGGTACCTGTAGAAAACAGGCGTGCTGCGGTAGAGGTGAACATAATGTTTCGGAAGCTCCTCGCCCGAGCAGGTCTGTACCTCACGGACTAACCGATCGTGTTTAGACCAAAACAAACGTGCAAGCCAATGAGCAATCCCATGGCCCGAAGTGTATTGTAGATCGTAGGTGTCGTTCCAACGGAGTCATCTCACGGTAGGGGTTGCACATTTTGGGGTCAAACGTTCCTGGCCGGTTGACCTCCTGAAGTGAGGAACTACCGGTTGGTACGATCGTTTTACGGGTGCATTTGGGTTAGGACTAGCGGATAGAAGTTTTGTATCGGGTTGCTCGAACGAACATCTTCGAAGTCATGTTACGGGTGAGATATTGAGCTCTTGATTTCAGCAGCTCAAAAACGTATTGCTGCACCCCTACCGTGGGATGACTCAACGATGTTGGGAATGTCTTCAGTTAAAGGCATCTCGGCCAGTCAGAACGGTCGTCGCCGAATTGTGCTACCCATATCGCAGCACGGGCTTAGGGGTTACGTTGCCAGGAGGTGTACACAGTGTCAGCAGTAAGGCATCTCGCCTTTGCCCCCCGTTGAGTCCGATAAAGGCAGTTCCACGTGACATACCGCATTGGAGTCATCCCACGGTAGGGGTGCAGCAATAAGTGCCTGAGCACCTGACATGAGGAGCTCAATATCTCACCCGAAACATGACTTCTCATATTTTCGTTCGCGCAACCCGATCAACATTTCTATCCGCTAGACCTACAAAAAACAAAAATTCGTATAATTGTCTTACCAACTCGTAGCTCCTTACTTCAGGAGCCCAACCGGTCAGGAACGTTTTCCCCCTAAAAGTGCAACCCCTACCGTGGGAGGACTCATTGGTTGTAGGTCCAGGCGACTCCTGTGGGGAGGCTACCTTCGTTTTCACTACCGAGTGAGCGGCTTCGACGCGTGCAAAAATGGAGGTAGTATTCGTTTGGTGCAAAATCCTTCTACTGTATCTTGGACTGAGCAACACTCCGATATCGTTAGAACTCGATTTCTGTTTTGCACTATTAAAATATCGTTACGAGTCGGGCCAACGGATTGTTCGTCGTGTTGCATATTTAAAAATGTTCATAAACTTTCCTACGTTCTATGGGTTTTTGTTTTCAGTGCTCTTTACGTCAGGGGCTTAAAAAAAAACAGATATACGCCCACGCTGTAACAGGCGTCACTTGCACTTTACCATAAAAAAATGTTATTCGCAATCCGCTTTGGGCGCAGCCCGTACAAGGCACCTACATGTGGTGCATTTTTACATGAAGAAATCGGAAATACCGCTACAGTAGTCGGCCACGAGTTTGAGCACTAGCCCTGGCTTGAAACGGACGAAACCGACCCTCGGAAAACCTGACCCGTCCACATTACGAGTAGCCTTGATCGGTGATGATACGCAAATCAACATCCATCCGTGATTGATTGCATACTGTCGTGTTTTCTGTGTAAGACGTGACCTCCCGACCATAGCCTTGAGCTTTGACCATGAGTTACTGATTACGGCTACGGGTCTACGGTTGCCTCCGTTTCCTTTCGCTATCGAGGTTTAGGCTCAACTTCCATCGGAAACATGCACTTTAAATCTACAGTAGCTTCAAAGCGCAGCGTAACAACCCATTCCATGGCCTGATGTGCACATCGTGAATCCGGAACATCCGCGTAGAAAAAGGGTAGACATTGTTGCGAGTGGCTCTGAGCCGCTTAAGACTGTCTGTGGAGATCAAGACTGCCCCACTACCCCGGCCTCGGTCACCAACATCTGCCCGCGATTGCATTATTGTTGTTTCATTTGCTTGGCGTTGATCCAGGCGAGAATCAACGGCGACGTCGTCGGCGAGTTCAATTCAGACCCGGCGTCTACCTTCACCGCACTCGGTATCAAGGGGGTCGGCGTGAGGGTTTTGTCGCTGATTTCAGTCGGCCTCGATGAAAACGAATGGCTCAGCCTTCTCGAGGTGAGTGGCACACGGTGTCGATCTACGCCAGACTACACGCTGCGTGTGTGGAATCACTTAGAGTTAGGGTTATTATATTGGGAGGTGTTAGTAGAGTAACCTTTAGTCAAATGGTTTCAAACTGACGTGCTGTTCATCTTGTTTTTTCACTGAGGTAGTGAATGTGGCGAGAGGAATCACATTCTTCCGTGGGTTTCTGTGATACACGGATTCAATGTGTTTATTAATACTCCAGTGTGCACAGTTTGTCGCGCAACTTTGTCGGTCTCGACGACTACCAGGTACGAATCAACTATCAGCCGTTGCAAGGTGAACGTATTCATTAAACGGTAGGGATGGTCGGAGACTCTCTTCACTTCAAGAGCTTTACACTTCGCCCGAAAGCTAACTTCAACAAACGTTGCATGCTTACCCCGATCGGCAATACCACCAACAATCCTATCGCCTACTTATGTGAAACAAGTACGAATAAACAGCAGAACAAGGTTGCCAGATATATTGTTTTTAGTTCCTCAGTCGAAGAGATCCATCCGTCAGAACCGTTGTCGCTGAAATGAGGTACTAGTGTGCCCTTGTCGAGGCACGAGTGGGTGATGCACACTGCTCATGTATCAAAGTTGCTCTGCACGTCCATTAGAACTGTTCGCCATCGAAACGGACTATTACAGCAGGGGCAATGTAAACTCTTCAAAACCCTCAGGGCGCACCGGGGAGTGTCCACGTTCGTACTCGTAGGTGTAGAGACCCACTCAGCGTAGTGTTCATCGGGAAATTAGAAGCGCCAAAATCTGATTTACTTGACTTTCGAATGCGAACTCGGCTATTTTCTGGGCCTGGTTAAGAGTGTTATTCGAACACGCGCAGACGAACGCGCCTATTCTCACCGAGGAAACGTTTACGACCTGGCACGAACAAGGGTATCCCATGAACTGTCTTGAGTTTCTCTATACAGTAATCGTGTGCCATACGTGATAGTGATGCAATATATCTGCCTTTGAGGAGCACACAGAGAGTAGCCGAGGTCTCAAAGGGAATATAACGACACATACACATTATTGTGAATGGAGCGCACATGTACTTTGGAAACAATCGCTACGGTACGTGGGACGCGTTTAGACAAGGGTTATGTCCGTAAATTTAGCGTGTACGAAAAAAACAAAGTAATCGACACGCTGTTTGCCGTTTGCCGATGTGACCTCATATCCGACCGCAAGATTTGAGGTATCACTTCGAGAAGGTCTTCAGCTAGGAGGATTCTTGCCGTAGCGCCTATGTCACGAACACACTACAGCAAAAACTGAACGTATATCACGAAAATGTCACTCGACACACGTATACGTTTGGACGATGACAACATATTTTTGTTCATACTCCCCGTACCCGTACGGTTGGTCATACAGAGCTTCGAGTCCCACGTTTGGGAAGAGGGGCATATTATGTTGTGCGAACATATTAACTACTTGTTAGTCGATACCACCAGCCAGTGGCCATCGAATTCTCCGGCATCGATTGTGGCTTCAGTCGGTTTTTCAACATGTACATAACCTTAACTCTAACCCGATGTCGTTTGGACTCTCATTCTCGTAGACTAAGGACGATTCTTGAAGGCCGTATATATAGTTTGAGCGTTTCTATTGTTTTTACCGATCGTACTTCTATGGCATGTGTCGACAACACCTTTCACTGGCAAATTATCTCACCTGTACCTTGACAATTCAATTATGATGTTGTGTCACTGACGTCTGCGCCACATCTGTATTGCGTCGATCTGCAGGTTAACTTTATGGTTGAGCCCTAACCCTGAACTTGGTCAGTTGAGTTCACCATGCCCACGTCGTCAGGTTTGGCCGCTGTCAAGTCTAGGCATACATTGCTATGGAGGGTGGTAGATAGAAAGGCCCGGGCAGCCCAGCTGAGTCCATGCCTGGCCGGTTATGATCGTGATGGTCTCCCTGGGGTGCCGGGATGTGCCAGCCAACACAAACGGCGATGAATCGGATACGGGCACGATTGTGTATAGTACCGATGCGTGTACTCCGGAATAATGCCGACACGTGTGGTGCAGCAGTATAGCCGGTTCAAAACATGCCCAGCCATTTACTCCACACTGTCTCGGCAATAGACCATACCCAGCAGTATAGGAAGAGCCCCACAGTACTATAGAGGATGGTAGCCTCGAAATAATCGGGAATAACTCGTTAAACGTTTTTGTACAATATGTTAAATTTTCCATACCGGATGTGGGGTAAATGACTGCCACTGTGACTTCCTTGGACATGGACGTTTCATTAACGCGGCGACCTCTCTGTTTTCACCAGTTCGATTGGTGCTGTGCGAGTCCGAAAGTATGCTAGGCGCGATCATCGAGCGGTCAGTGGCTGTTCTGGTATACCGATGGTGTTGGTGATTGGTAAGTGCCGGAGCCTCGCCGGCCTTGCAGCAGGTTTTAATACGTCCGTGTTGAGTAGAACAGAAGAGGCCGAGGTGTATGGAAACCCAACTTTACCCTGAAAGTGCAAGGGTTTGGTCCCAAATGCAAGATTCGAGTGTATGCCTAAGAAGCAACTTCCGAGTGTGTGTTTCGCCTACTACGACTGACTCTTGTTTGCACAGAAGTGATAAACTGCGCATGTTTAGGGAATCGGAATTCTCGTGAGGTGTGTGACATGCGAGATGTTTGAGTTTGGGATACACCTACCACTCTAGAGTGAAACGATGCCGAAGTTGGCCTTAGCGCCGCCGAGTAGGGCGTTAAAAATCAGGTGATAGGGTTCGATATTTTTGAGGAGGGTGTACGTGTACGCTTCCATTTCGTGTCGCTAACGTTTTTAGAACTACATGCGTGATTATGGGGGCAAGCTTCTTAGAAATTTGAGATTTAGATCTTAAAGTTGGAAAACATCGATCTGTGGGCGGGGCTGACATTCAGCAGTTGTTTGCAACCTGCGTGTTTTAGATGTCGCGTTGGTTAAACGATAGCGCGCTGCGTAATAAGGAAAGATCGAGCACGTGCAGTCGGTACAGTAGTCGATGCTAAATTGGTAGTGGGTCCAGAGTACGTTCATATTTTCCCGTTAAAGAGTTTTGTTTTGTTTCCTTGGTTTAGTATGTTGAGGGGGTATTCGTGAGTGTCCGATGGTTAAGTTCATGCTGCATATTTTATCGGAAGACAGAAAAAACGAATTTCAACGCTGCTTCAGGGGTAGCGTCGAGAAGTAACAGTTTCAACAGCTACTGCAGTGGAAGTGTTACGTTGCAGCATTCAAGTTAGGCCTGACCTGACAGACTATGGACGGTAGACGTTACGAATAGGTTTTCGCTATTTGGTCACGAGCATTTCTATTTTGATGTTACTGTGGTCTGTGTTGCTTTGACTCACTACACCCTTCCAACCCTGCCCCTCATTCGAGATATGACGTAATGTAATACCTGGTATATCGTACTGTGTTTTCGTACTAAGCGTTGCAACGCCTAGCTGTCGGCTTTCTCCTGTGTGAGTTTGTGGCACACATCGTTATATTAACAGCGCACAAGTCTTCATCTCAACTTCAATAATGCCAATAACAGAAGGTATCGTTTGGCAAATACCACAGCGAGTTTGGGCATTTTAAGAACCGACCTCCTTACCGTAGCCTTCGTCGGCGTGTTTCGTCTGTAGGCAGATCAGACCCACCTTCTTTGAACTGCAATCCGAAAAACACGTAGTATGTGCTACCTTTATTCTAGGTACAACAGCATCATTTTGTCGCGAAGGTTCCTGTGGACATGGGCAAATGTGCCTTTAACAATATTGTCGGGCCCCCAATACTGCGTAGACCCAAAAGGTTTAAACTTGACTCGACTCTGCGGCAAACCTGGTCCCATGCCATGCACCACGGATTTGCATTACTGTACTTGTTCGCGATGGCCAGCCGCGGCTATCCGCGGGTGGCCGACAACAGAGGCGCGGTTGTCCGCGTCTGTCCGCGGCGACGCCCACCTAAGTTGCCGCGGAAATGTCATCGGTAAATTCCGCGTTAGTTACGACCGTGACTATGTCAGTGGCATGTTCACCGAGTTGTACGACGACGTGTACGCGTGAATTCTCGCGGACAGATCTACGCGGACATTGCCGTGGACATTGTGTTTGGAAATGACCGTGCACATTGCCCAGGTCACGTCCGCCAAGTTTACCGCGCGGACATTACCGCGGAAAGTGACGCGGAAAGTGACGCGGAAGTAGCCACGGACGTCGCCTTGGACATTCACGTTGGCCGCGAACATAGCTGAATCGTGCAGCGGACACGGCCTTGGATGTTACCGTGGACCCAGCCATGAATATTGCTGCGGACAGACGCGGCAAACAGTGCCGCGGATAGCCGTGGATAGCCGCGGACGTCCGCGGCTTTCAAACGATATGTCCACGGACGGAAGCGGACAGTTGCGTATGTCTCGGAAAAAGTATAATCATGTACATCCCTCCAGGTACAGATAGCAATGGCGCGGAGTTAAATCAAAACGAAATCATGGCAGGTCGCACCATAGACTCCGGTTCATTGAGCGCTACGCACCATTTCAGCGACTTTCGTGGGTCATCACTACCTTTCACTACCACCTGGTGGAGACGTGTTCTACCCGCCATCTCAGACACATATATGCGAACAAATCCCACACGAACAATATGTCTGACATCATGTGTCGAGGGGAAAAGACGTTCAACACAACGATAGCGCCGACCAAGTTGTCAATGGGCAACACAAGCTGTCGCAAATATGAAATCTAGTTCCGGGAACTTTCCTGAATTGTTATCCGTTATCCGAAAGACTACCCTTACTGTAGTGGGGAGATTCTTAACTAGTAATGGCTTCCGTCGAAGTCACCTTAGTACGTAAACGGCCAAGGCTGTATCGATGTTTGTCTTCTAGTCTACCCTTGCGTGTTCACTCCAGTGAACATTTTGTTTGGTGTCGTAGCGGGGTCTTTTGCGAGTGAACGACACGATAGCAACCTTACTCTGCGTGAAAACAAAACCTGTTCGATAACCAACTAGTAGAAGAATCCCCCGGGCAGTGTTAAACCGTCTCTATTTCGCGAAACAGCTTCCTTGAGGCGCGACAGTACTCATGGTGGCACCGGGCACTGCCAGTGAAACCCTGGTCATTGCTTGTTACCCCTCGCGGATTCATTGTTTTCGACGGGTTACTCCGACCGGGTGGCAGGTAGACACTAATGAGACTGGAACCAACGTGGCCGTCGAAGTTCGAGGTGTTTCGCTCCCCCGGACAGGCGGGGTAAATACATGATTCAAGGGTCTACATTATTTGCATTTAATTCCTGTTTTTATCACGGGCATCCGCCGTTGTTTCGTCATGGAATGCCGATGCGACATCTCATGGGTATCGCGGGCATCCCATGGGCATCCCGTCGTATTTCCCATGGGCATCGCATGGGCATCGGCATCCCTTGGGCATCCCATGCGAATGCCATCAGCATCCCATAGGCAAACCATCGGCATCAAATAGGCAAACCATGTGGACAGCCCATGTGCATCCCGTCAAATATCGTGGACAATACATTGGCAACCCATGGGCATCCCACGAAAATCGCATGGGCAACCCATGGGCATCCCGTCGTATATGTTGGACATACCATGGGCATAACCGAGGGCATCCCATTGGTATCCCGTCATATATCAACCGTACCCTTTGAGCATCCCATGGCAGCCCATGGGCATTCAATGGGTGTCCGGTAGTATATCATGCGCATCTCCCGGGCATCTCATTGGCAACCCAAGGGCAGCTCATGGACATCACGTCGTAGATTATGGGCATGTCATGGGCATGCCACGGGCATCCCATAGGCATCTCATGGGCATCCAATGGGCATCCCGATGACATCCCATGGGCATCCCGCGGGCGTCACGTTTGTTATCCCATGGGCATCTCATGTTGGATAAATCATGGGCAGCCCATGGGCATTTCGAAGTGGATGTCGGGCATTCCATGGGCAACCCCCATGGGTATCCTAAGCTCATCCCGCGTGAATCCCATGTGCGGCCCACGGGAATCCCGTATGCATCACGTAGTATATAATAGGCATCCCATGCGCATCCCATGGGGACCCCTTGGTATATCCTATTGGCATTTTTATAGGCATCCCGTGGTATATCATGGTCATCCCTTGATCAGCCCATGGGCGTCTCGTAAGCATCCCATAGGCATCCCATGGGCATCCCACATGCATTTCATGGGCATCCCGTATTATATCCCATGACATCCAATCCCTCGACGTTTTGTATTGTTTTTTGTTCGAGGCCCACATACATACATCTTGTAAAAATGCAAATTACCCGGTTTGATGTTGACGCGTTCTACGATAGGGGTAGCATTTTTGGCGTTTTTAATTTTCTGGATGACGGGGCTCCTTAACCCAAAATCGTCGGAATGTCGTTATATTTTTGCAATATACTTTTTTCCATAGGTGGGCGACGGATTTGTACATCGGATTGCACTTTCAGTTTGCTCAAAATCATATTTTCGGTGAGGGTGTAGAGCTTCTCAAGTGAGTAGCTTCAGAAAAAAAATGGCGAACCTCTGTCGTAGAACGTGTCTGTTTTGACCTATTTTTGCGGTTAATTTCCCGTTGCACACAAAAACACCGAGACTTTCGACAATGGCTTCGGTAGGGGGGGGTACGGTGTCCCCTTTTCGACGACCGGGTTTGAGCCCCGCTCTCACCAGGGAGTACGTATATACCTCACTGAAAAAAACATGTCATGCTATTTTTAGGTGCAGCGTACATGATAGGTACAACCGTTCCGTGTTGGTTTAACGTCGATACAAAATCGGTCCAAAATTCTCAATGTGCAGCACAGGGGGGTCACCTGTGAGAAGAGTCACCCAAATTAGCCTTAAAAAAAAGAGTTCCCAAAAGGAACCCCTCTCCTATCTACCATCCGTAGCCTTGGTCTTTCCCAGACTTTTCTACTGGTGGTGTTGTGATGCGTCGTCAAACACCCAGCCTTTTACTTGTTAATTTCGATTGGCTTCAGATTACAAACATACCAAAATACCAGGTACATCATATGCGCGTACTGCATACACATATACGTAGTCGAATACGCGTCCAGACATATCACCCCGTTCCACCCGAATCCGACAATAATGGTGGCCGCCTGTCGGGTGTGTGTGTGTGTTCTGTCGGGTGGAGCATTTCAAAAACGTAAAATGTTTCTAACCCCCCTGCCCCCCGGAAAAACAACAACTCAGGCGAGAAACGAGCTACTTTATATCGAAGTGTCACACGCAGCTTGCAAAGCTGAGTTTGAGTTTCGACGAAATTCCCTTTTTATCGATCTCACAGCTGAAGTGTATTTTTCATTTTTCTTTATATAGACACGCAGGCCCCGAGCTGCCCCAAAATCGTTGGCTTAAGACACGAAAGAACCAGAGGCAGAGATAGATGGAACAGGTCATTCGAACGGTGGACGTGGTCCCGAACTAAGAAGTGCACGGTTCCTCACGCTGTGGAAATCCATAAACCTTTCACTAATCGGTTTTTTAGTCTGTGGGGCGTAGAGCGCAGAGCAGACAGACAGTAGTACACAAAACTCAACCCGTAACCTGCCGTAACCCTAACGCGCTTCTTATGTAACTTTGTAATACAGCACCAATAATAACAACCCTGCATCTGACACAAACTCGGACCAAGTACGAGCCAGATATCACACTGGTCGTATTAAAATGTTAAACAATATGATACGGCCCGAAAACGCGGCTGGTTGCGCTGCGTGTGAAACTATTTTCAACTATCTACACTGCCGCCCTGACTGGTTGTGGTGGACCACGATTTCCGAGCTTCGGACCATGGATTGTCTGACGGCGTCACACTGTTTTTTAATAGAATTAAATGTATATTATAGTGGGTATATATCCTGATATATCTGGGTATATTTCCTGTAAAATGAATTCGACCCTTGGAAGATCTACCCTGCTAGCTCGTTGCACGACTATCAACAGGGGATACTGCTGTGAGGAAGTTGGACAAAAGCATACGAACATCTGCATACATGACGCACAACCTTTAGTCCAGAAGCACCGCAACTCCGTCACTCTCCACACCGGCAGGCTCGATCGAATACCACGACGTGGAAGACACCTTGGTGAGCGACAGAGGCTGCCTGTGCGCTACCATACTACTCGTAGATACTGCAGCCACTTACTACTTTCGAAACCCATATTGTTTACCAGAAATATATAGGTGCTCGGCAACACACAGTCCCTCGCCCCTTTGGCAGCAGCAATGTACAGGACACCTATTATATCATATTTGTAATAAGAAACAGGCTAACAAGAAACGCAGGCTGAGATTTACAGGAAGTTAAACATTTCGGGAGCCTTTATGCTGAAGTTAGTCTAGAACACTCCCCCCCTTAAAACAAAAAACTCAGCCTGGGTCAGTATTTCTATTTAATATTAGGTGTCCCGTACTGTATCGTTACGGATGCGGCTCACGTTGTGGCTTTTTTAAAATGTAAACAACTTGTGTTTGTTTCCGCCCGAAGTTGGCGGACCATCCGACCATAATCACATTCAGCATCGCTGTGGACATATTTCCCGCTGCGACGTTGCTCCGAGTCCAACTCATTTTTGCTCTGTCCCTCTCGTCTGGTGTACACCATTGTCTTGGCTGTCTTTGAAGGTTTGTGGTCCTGCGTTTACTCTCCTGTGCGATGCACTAGTCAGGATCAGCGAGATGATGTCTACAAATACCGTTTGGCCACATTAGTACAGCTGTAGTATAGAGCATACCTAACTACTGCAATACAGTACAGGACACCTATGATACGTAATAAGAACCAGGCTAATTAGAAACGAAGGCTGAGATTTACAAGAAAATAAGAAATTCGGGAGCCTTTATGCCGAACGAAGTTAGTTTTGAACACCCCCGCTCCAAAAATAAGAAACTTAGCCTGAGTCAGTATTGCTCTTTATTATTTTTAATAGTTGTCCTGTACTGTACCTGTTACAGAAGAATCTGGAATGTTGACTCAGGCCTGATTAAATATAATATTGGGTTCGACACACACGAAGTTAAAGTTCCGTTCGTACAGACACTACAGACAGCAGTGCAGGACACGTATTATATATTACTAGCGGTACAACCACGGCTCCGCCCGTGGCGCTAAATCTGCGTTGCCAATTTTGTTGTATGAAAGCATACAATCCCGCGCCCTTGAGATACACACTACGTCACTGCCGTGTCTCTCGTGACGTCA
>JBBMKB010025675.1:0-16775 GCA_037833945.1 Alaria marginata | reverse complement strand
CACGCCTCCGAGCTCAACGTCGTCCCCCCCCACGAGGCCAGCCCCAGCTCGCCGAGACGCCTCGCTCTCTCCTCCTCCACCACGGCCTCGGAGACGCCCAACACTTCCAACGCTTTGTGGTACGACATCTGGGCATGTGTGTAACCCAGCAGCCATTCTGCTTTTGATTGAGTCTGAGGGGCGTGGCATTTATTGATGGGCATGGCGAACGACAAAATGCGGTGGCGGCGTGTGTGGGATGGATGTACAGAAGTGCGGGAATAGATCGAATTAGCCGGTTCGGGCAGTATGAAAATAGAAAATAGTAGTTGGAACAGAGTATAATATGAAATTGAAGGTAGAACGTACCAAGGTATTAGTATATACCATGTGTCAGGTATCAGGGTATGATACCAACGAGCCAACCAGGGTAGTCAAAGACGGATGCTTTTTGAGAAGAGATTCTACCCGCGGCAGAGGGGCGAGCAGACCCGATCAGGGGAATAGAATCATACGACAGGCTCGAATGCGAAGACACAACATACATCCAGCGCTACGACACCAACAAGGAGGGGAGGGGACACGACACGAGAGCAGCAAGCAGTAGTATTATAGTTATCACGACAGCAGCAGCAGCAGCAGCAGCGGTGGCAGCAGCAGTAGGACATACAAAGCTCATGGGTAAATGCACCCATTTCGATTACGTACCCGCGCAACAATAAATTACTCGAACAAAACACGAGAAGAGTAACAAGTCTCAAGTATGAATACGACGCCAAGACAAAAAAAGCACAAGTCAAGTACAGCAAGTACGGGCAGTTCTATTCTGCATCCATCCTTGATTCCGGTACAACGTACGCGAGGGCCCGGAAGAACATCGGGTCATTTTTCGCGGTGAGTTTTATCAAATTTAGCGAACGCGATCAAACGTAGAACGCGAACTACAGCGAAAAAACGCGATTAGCTTGGGTAGGGGTGAGCAAAGCGGCTGAGCAAAGCGCCCACCCACTCACCGATGAACCACCCTGCCTATGACACTCAACAGACGCAGATGTGGTGGTGGTTCTTCTCACGCATAACGGTTGCCCAGCGCGGGCGGGGTGGTTAGGCGAAGCAATGCGACATCATACAGCTGCAGAATCACTATACAGATTGACTGAATTAATGAGCGAATGACTGAATGACTGAGAGTTAGTGGGTGAGTCCCAACGACTCAAACTTATTACCGGACAAAAAAGGGGGGAGGGGGGGCTCCAAAAAAAGTAGAACAGCAAAAAAAAAGAGGAGCAATCATAGGACGCTGCCGACCTCGACCATTGTACGTGATGACCTCAAACACACGAGGCAGCAATCACACTCGCATTACTTCCTCTACTACGTGACGACACCGGAGTGTTTAATAGGACCCACTCCACCCTCCACCCAACCCCCACCGCACCGTTACGTTCGCTCGTATAACCCTGGGCCGCTTCGATGTTCATAAAAGTCTACTACGTAGGGTATTTTGCCGAAAAATAAGCATCACAAAAAACCAAAAAAAAACTTGCACTCGTGAAGCAAAGCAGCAACTCGACTCGACTGCCGCAAGCTCACATTATCTCCCGCTGATCTTGGCCCCATCAAGCGCTCGGCGATCCGAACATCCTCGTCGGTCACGCCGAGGCGGAGCAGCGCCTGCGTCCGTAGAGCTTGTTTCTGTGTCACGCCGAAGTGCTTCGCCATCACGTCCTTTTTTTTGTACAGCGTGGATATGTGGGGGGCCTTCATTTGAGATTGCTGCTGCCCAGGCAATACAGGCTCAGCGACCGAAATTGCCGAAAGGTCTGTCGGGAGGAGGGGGGTGCTTCTCTCCTGCCCGGGGACGACGGCGGCGCCAACAGATCCGACCGTGGTGATGATGGGTGTGGTCGACGCCGGGCGAGTGTTGCTTTGCTCTCCTTCTTGGGTTGTTGTCTGCGTCGCCTCAAGAAGTACGGCTGATGTGTCGAGCGAGGGTGCTAGGACCGCTTTCTCGCGGCTAGATTCCTGGTGGTGTTGTTGTCTGTCGTGTCTCGTGGTGTCTTGTGTCATATTTTCTGTATCGAAACAAAAAAATAACTCAAATTGGTTGGGCCTTTCCTTTTTCGAACCAAACCACTCACTCACTCGCTCACTCCTCACGCCCTCCTAGTAGTCTCCACACCACCCAGAAAATCACGTCGACGAGGGAGGAAAGACAGGTAGGTAGCTAGCTCGCTCGCTCGCTCGCGATACTCGGGTGACCTACAAGCGCCGCTATGCTCGCTTTGCTCGCTTTGATGGTTTTGGTTGTGGTAGCAATGATTTCGAGGGGGCAAAAAATCAATGTTGTCTGTATGTCTACCTACGGTATCACGTAGGTTGTGTGTGAGTCTGCCGAAAAAATAGAACCGGAAGAACTTCTGCCGACTTTCAAAGCTTTGGGCGGCGTTATTTTTTTCTCCAAGGCTAAAATCAAATGATTTGTGGTTCATTTTTGCCTACAGCCGACGATTCGCGAACAGAGCAGAAACTGGAAAAGAGATCTGTCGTGGTTGGTTTTATATATATGGCACTTTAATGCTAACATTGTTTTCGACGCAACCCCAAACCCCAACCTACCGACCCACCGCTCGTACAGCCCCTCTAATAAAAGTCGAAACCTCGTCTTTTTGAAAAATTACTTGGGGGTACCGACCGTGGGAGCCAGCTACGAGGCGGAGCGTGCGCAAATATACTGGGACGGCGGTTGCGCGTACTACCCTCTCTGCGTGCGGGACCGCTTATTCCTTGTACTACTTTGATCAGAGGAGGATGGGGGCCAAAGAAAAGATCGTGGTGGTTTCTTTCGTATCGGTGACATCGTTGGTAATAGGTGAGCCTCCAGCAGCAGCACAGCAGCAGCCATCCTTCAGCACTGAAATGACTGATTGTGTTGTGATGTGGAGATTCAAGTAGACGATGCATGTACTACTGCTGTAGTAGGGCAAGGCCAGAGGGTAGCATCCGGGCCATGACCTACCAGAGTAGGGTACCTGCAGGTTATTGCGTAGACTACAGCAGGAGAGTGCAGGACACCTACTAAGGAAACGGGCATATAAGAAAGTCAGGCTGAAACGTGAGTTATCCGCGAGTCGATGCACTGAAGTCAGAGTATGGAACGCACTCTCTCTCTCAAATAAGAAACTCAGCCTGGGCCAGCATTCCTGTTTCTTATGTAGGTGTCCTGTGTACTCTGCATGCTCCCTCTGCAACAAACAGCTGAACCCGTACCAAGCAAGCAGCAGCACTACGACATACGTACTGAAGTTTCTCGCCGATTCTGTAATACAGCTTCAGTAGTACGCGACATGTGTTAAGAATTTGGCAGTTAAGAATTTCAGGCTGAGTTTTTATGTACTTTAAGAACCCACAGCTAAGCATTTGTGCTCAGCAAGGACGCAACTCTAAATCCTATATAATAGCCTTTAAGAGCCTGTGCTCAACGTTGACACCACAATAAGCCGCGAGCCTTAGCCAAAACAGGAGATTCTTAACTGTTGTCGCGTACTGCTGTAATTTGTTGCGGCGAACTACAGCAGCTGAACAGGACACCAAATAAGAAACTGTACAATAAGAAATTCAGGCTGGTGTTTGCAGGAATACAAGAAAGCCTGGAGCCTGCGTACTGAAGTTAGTGTAGACCGCACCCTCTCCCAAGTAAAAGAAACCCAGCCTGTGTCAGTGTTTTTCTGTTTCTTATTAGGTGTCCTGTACTCTGTTATGGTGTTATGATACACGACAACGATAAGCTCAAGCCGTCCTTATCTTTATATCCTCGCCAACACGCACTCATAATCTCATAATGAGGCGTTATTACTCCGCCTACCTGCTCTCTTGTTCTTGCATTACACCAGGCACCTGCTACTACTATGATGTGACACGTGTTGTTTGCTCGTAACCATGTCGCAATGCAGCAAGGTCCGTGCGTGTGTGGTATCAGTATCTTGGGGGCATGTCGTGAGTTTTGGTGCCCTGCCGGTCACATCACAGATCACTGAATTTACTGTACCCGATTTAAGAGCGAGCAAGATAAGAGATACGAGCATTCGGGGCTTGACGCTTTTACCACATTGCGAAGACTATAATAATAATAACACACACGCTAGTTCCAAGTAGTTTGTCGCCAATAGCGTGGGTGCGTGCAGTTCTAAAGGGGCTATATACGACTATTAAGGAGGGCAAAAATATTAATCATAATAATAGTGGTATCATGTATAGTAATCATAATAGTGGTATCATATCTACTATTAATACTGGTCAAATCTGCATGTCCCGCCTAGACTATACTAAAAGGTACAGTAGTAGGGGTCCCTCAGTGGTGCCGGTTGAGCAGTGCCGGTTGCCGCAGTAGTGCCGGTAAAATCGCTTGGCATAGATGGGAATAACCTATAGTGGCAGTGTGCGGAGTAGTGCTGGTTGCCGCTATAATAGTGCCGGTATTTCCGGCTGGCACATACTGGCACTGTCGCGGGACCACTATATTCTGCTGTACTGGTATAATATGTATTGCCTACTGGATATAAGAACAGCAGAGCGCCCTTGTTTCGGCTTCTCCCAGGGTGCTCTTAAATCGAGGTACCCATTGAATACTACTACAGTAGTGGGGCCTATATAAGGCGGTATAGTGCGAAGGGATTTTGGCCGTCTTATATCGAGAGGCCGCCCTATTCATATATTCATATAGGCAGTTGTACTCGGACTTACAGTCGTGCCAGCAGATTTCAACCGCCCTATACCGGGTGGCCGCCTTATTCGAACCGCCTTATATAGGCCCCACTACTGCTGTACTTAGGATTCGATCGCGAATCTTTCGAGCACTTGCGTTCGTTCGTAGAGAATATGCGAAAACAGTATTATCCACGTGATGCAGGTGCGTCTTGTTTTGTGTTGTCGTGGAACCTACAGTATATACGTATATCGGCCCACTTTTCCTGGGACGAAGAGTACGAGTGAGTATGGTCGGAACTGAGTCAAAAGGATTTCTTACGACGACACAAGATGTTAGCAGACTGGGTGGGAGCCTGGAGATTAGAGGCTGGAAGATTCTCGTCATGTATACGCTAAATTATCGCCGAGACATAAAATCCAAAATAACCGGTATTTTCGTGATATCCCGTGCCGTGATCACCTGCCTGCCAGCCACTCCCGACCGGCACTCTGTGCTGGCTGGGGGATGAAGGTGACACTCAGGTGTACTTTCCGTGCTAATACTACGAGTACATCAATACTGCGAAAAAGTATCCCACATCATCATTAGTAATTGTAGGGTGGAGTCAGTCCCCTACAAAGTGGGTGCAGTTCTAAGAGGGTTACTGACTGTACTACTAATAACATACAACAACGTCAAAAAACTTCAAAAAAACAACAGGTATATATATACGTTCGTTCGTAATTTCCCGTGCGCTGATCACCTGCCTGCCTGCCTGCCTGCCTGCCTCCCCGACCCGACCCAACTGGCGGTACTCTGTCTTGGCTGGGTGACCAAAGGCTACAGTCAGGTGTACCTTCCTTTTTACAGCGATATGGCCAAGGACCGACGGCAACGAGTCCGAGAGGGAACGCTAGTCAATGGGAAACCAGCAGGGGGGGGGTCGATGTGGGATAACATTGACGAAGCAGCCAAGGGAAAGCGAGGGGAAGCAGGGGCTACCAACGAGAGAAAATAGACCAATAAGCACCACGAGTATCAATACTGACTGTGTTGGGTACGGTATTGGGTGTACCTTCCGTTCTACAGCAATACGGCCAAGGGCTGGCGACAACGAGTTTACGACGGAACTCTAGTAAATGGTAGACCAACAGGGGGGGGGCGGTCGATGTGGGATGATACGGTACTGACGAAGCAGCCAAGGCGAAGCGAGGAGCAGGAGCAGGGGCTATGGGCGGGAGGAAATAGACACGACCGAGTGGACAGATTACCTATCTGTCCTGCTTGTACCAGGGTATATTGGTTTTTGATGGTGACCACAGAGCTTGTATAATACCAGTATCTCGAAGAATCGGCACGGACACTGGATAATGTGCTGCTTGTCGATGGGTAGAGTTAACGGTTTAATGTGAACCAACACACTCACTGCTGTGTTGGATCTACTATTATTATCTGAGAAACTCTACTATTACAGCAGTCAGTGTATTTGGCTTTAACCACAATACATGGCCGATATAGCTCTCTCTGCACGAGTGTGTGGAAGATGACGGATAGTTCTCTTGAAGTTGCGCCAAGTCATGGGGTGCGAGTTGCCCCTGGTAAGCCTTTTCACGGCTAAATCGTTTGGGACAATACGTTCCACATTTATTTGATTGACGTTGCGCCAAGTGGGACAATGCGTTCCACATTTATTTGACTGACGTTGCGCCAATGGGACAATGCGTTCCACATGTATTTGATTGACGTTGCGCCAATGGGACAATGCGTTCCACATTTATTTGATTGACGTTGCGCCAAGTCACTGGGGCGCGAGTCGCGGCTGGTATTTTTGAGTGCTAGTGTGCTAGTGTTCGGGACAAGACGTTCCACGTTTTGTTTGGGGTACGCCGGTGTTGGTGTTGGGGTGTGAGTGGTGCCTGGCATAATACTTCTTCACAGCGAATAATAACGTTTGGGACAATGCGTTCTACATGACCTTGTCATGCCAATATGATAGCGTCACTATTACGGGGGAACGTAGTTAACAGGACCTACAGTATATACAAAAACCTACATATTTCACTATTTTTACTGCCAATATTTGGTCCTGTTAACCACGTCCCCCCGTGTCAACATCAAAGGCCCCTCGAAACAAATAAAGCCGGCTTGCTGTTGGCTCGCTCCGCTGCATGATGCGGCCGTTCATGCTTATTCCTGTTTATACAGTTATTAACAGTGTGTGGATGACTGACGTCAAGGAATTTTCCGGGGCTGGACCCTATTCTAGGGCTCTTAAGCAAGTGCCATGTCGCGCCGTGGGACGCCATTGGGACTGCTACCACAACGCGCCATAAACAAGTCAAATCATGTAATATTATTGTTATGGTTTGCCCTCCGACTAGGGATGTACATCAACTCATAATCACGTTGATTACGGTGATTATTTGATTTGATTATAAAATCATGATCACATCATCTTTCTGTTGATTGTTGATTACTTTTAGCTAAATGGTTTTTAGTGTGCCATACTTAATGTCGTACCAAGAAGTGCACCAGGTATGGGTTTTAGAGTGCGACCCCAAAATCAATACACACAAATTATCTGTGTTTCAGAGTTCAACCAAAATTGTAATGTGTTTTAGTACACCCCTACTAAGATACTACTCGTATACAAATACATTCCAAAATAATCAACTAATCATGATTAAATCAACCCGATTTGGCCAAATTAATCAACAATCAAATCACCTCCGAAAATGAGTTGATGTGCATACCTACCTCCGACAATATAACGTGGATGCCTTTCCGATATAAATCGAATATCCTCCCGTAAATCAGTAGCAGTATTGAAAGAAGCGGTGTTCACTTTCAGTTTTTTTGTCACTTTTTGCGATTGATACTCACGCTGCCCACCTTCGAATGGCAAGCATATAGTCATAATTTGCTTCTGTCTTTGGTCTCTGCTCGATCCGGGCGTGTGTGCCCCTCTTGCCCCTCACAGCCCTAACTTCGCGCAGCCCTCTTACTACTCAGCGCCCCCCCAACGAAATAAATCGTGGTTTTGATCTCCGAGAGAAACTCCAATTGCAGTAAAAGTCGAAAGCTAGAGCTGCGTTCGTATTATAGCGGCGATGGAACATATAATAACCCCTTTAGAACTGGGTATGTTTTTGGGGACAATTATTACGGGGGAACGTAGTTAATAGGACCTACGGTAGACACAAAAACCTACATACGTTTCTATTTTTACTAGCAATATTTAGTCCTATTAACTACGGTCCCCCGTATTAGCGTGGGGTGCTTTTCGCCGTGGTGTAAGGATAGGCTACCCACGGCGGCAGTAAGCTGTCATACCGACGGCATAACTCGCGTATAATACCAATTATTACATACACATCAGGTACATCACTACTATGATGGCGTGGAACAATCGGGAAGATGAAGGAAAGACTCAAATAAAATGCAGGGAAACTTACGCACGAAAGAGCAGTATTCCAGAGCTGGTATTCCACCGTTCTGAACAATAATTCATGTATACTTATCAGTGTACATATACATCATGAACAAATACAGGTATGAATCAAGAACCAAGTCAAGTGTTGCTCCTTAAATCTTCTTCCTACTGCCGAAAGCAACCCACTCTGTAATTCCCAGCAGTTTGTCGCAAAATAAGTGGTTGCTGTTCTAAAGCGTCATGGTATATCACTGCAGCTACTGCTGTAGTCTACTAGGATAGCGGGAGGAACGCTCTACGCTGGGTTGATGCTGTGATATTCACTGGTATGCATGGGAGGGAGTCGATTTGTCATCATGCACAGCAACTAGTTTACCAGGCATGTCGCGCCTTTTCCAAAGCCCAAGGTAGCGAGCGTTGTTTGGGCCGCGGTGCGTGGCGCGTATTCCATGGAAAACAAGTTGTTCGCCACGCTTGATGAATCGTGCGGAATGTCTTAGAATCGCGGGGAGATCTTGCGATCGAAGCTATACCCCCACCAGGAAGATGTAGGGATGCGAGGGTCTATGGTCTTATGACTACGGCCTTGCAAGAAATGAGTACACCCCCCCCCCCCACCAGGAAGGAGATAAGATATGCAACACGTTTTTATGTAATATACAGAAGAAACGTTTGTACTGAGTGCCCAAATGTAGGAGGTGTCTCTATTAGGAGAAGGAACGGTGCTCCGTCTCGAAAGGGATGCGAGGTCAATGGTCAAAAATGACTAAATCAAGCAACAAATGAGTACGCCCCCCCCCACCCGTGGCCATTGCCCTCGCAAGACGATTGACAATCACGTTGCGGCACGGCGCTTATCAGTGCGTCAATGTTTTGATGGTTCAGTCATATAGCTGGTATTATCGCAAGACGATAGAAAAACAAACTGGGACACCCTGGCGCTCATCATCAGTTCGGCCATCATATTTTGATGGTCCGATTGACAAACACACTGCGGCATGGGGCTTATCAGTGCGCTCATAATGTGGTGGTGCCGTCCTCAACTGATCTCGCCAGAGACGACCGACAAGTACGCTGCCACACCCTAGGGCTCTTCATCAGTGCGCCCAAATTTTGATGGTGCGGTCGCTCAGCTGCTCTCGCAAGACGATTGACAAACAATCACGCTGCGACAACCTGGCGCTCATCATCAGTGCGGACGCATTCTACGATAGATAGAGGAACAGCATGTTTTTTCTGAAGCTCCTCACTTGAGGAGTTCTATACCTCACCCAAAAACGGATTTTGAGCAAACTGAAAGTGCAATCCGATGAACAAAGCCGTGGCCCATCTATACACAAAAAAAATTGCAAAAACATAATGACATTCCGACGAATTTGGATTAAGGAGCCCCGTAATCCAGAAAGTAAAAACGCCAAAAAGTGCTACCTCTATATCGTAGAACGCGCCTGCGCCCATATTTTAATGGTGTGGTCCTTAGCTGCTCTTGCAAAGATCATTAACAAACACGCCGCGCTCATCATCAGTGCCGCCCATATAATGATGTTGTTGCGGTCCTTAGCTGCGCTCGCAAGACGTTTAACAAACACGCTGCGGCACGGCGCTTATCAGTGCGCCCATACTTTAATCAGGCTGACCTCAGCTGATGTCATAAGAGGCGATTGACAAACACGCTGCGATATCCCTGGCGCTCATCATCAGTGCGCTCATATTTTTATGGTGCGGTCGGTTAGCTGCTCTTGCAAGATGGTTGACTAACTAACACGCTGCGGCACCCCGGTGCTCATCATCAGTGCGCCCGTATTTTGATGGTCCGATGAACAAACACGCTGCGGCACGGCGCTTATCATTGTGCCCATACTTTGATCGTGCGGTCCTCAGCTGATCCCGTAAGAGACGATTGACCAACACGCTGCGACAACCTGGCGCCTACCATGATCATCATTGTCAATCATCAATGTCAATCATCAATCAGTCATAATCACAATCATCAATCATAATCATCATCATCGTCATCATCATCATCATCATCATCATCATCATCATCATAATCATCATCAATGATGATGATCATCATCATCAATGATCATGATCATCATCATCAATCGTCAATGATCATCAATGATCAATGATCATCAATCATCATCATCAATCACCAATCAATCATCATCATCGTCATCAATCATCAAAGATCATCAATGATCAATGATGATCGTCATGATCAATGATGATCATCATCATCATTATAATCATCAACAATCATCATGATCATCATGATCATCATGCATGATCAATCATCAATCATCATCATCAATCATCAATCATCGTGATCATCATTAATCATCAATCATCATCATCAATCATCAATCATCAATGGACGCATGCTGCGGTAGGGGGTAGGGGGTGCACCTTAACTCCTTAACTCCTTCCTTCCTCACTTAAGGAGCTCCTTACTCCTCCAAAAACTGCATTTGAGATAAACAAATCTTTTTTCTGAGGCTCCCTCCTTCCTCACTTAAGGAGCTCCTTACCCCGCCAAAAACTGCATCGGAATTTATTGTTTTCTCTTCTGAGGCTCCCTCCTTAAACCTCCAAAAACTGCATCTTATCAAAAATGAAAGTGCGACCCGATGAACGATCCCATGGCCTATTAATAGGCACAACACGGATACTATTGTAAAACACAGATGGCACTGCAACGATATTGGGTATCAGTATATAGTAATATTAATAGTATGAAAACTTTCACAATTGAGGAGCCCCGCCGATCAAAAAATTTTTGTCGAAAACTGCTTCCCCCTATCGTAGCACTCGCCATTGCGCCCATATTTTGATGGTGCGGTCCGTAGCTGACCTCGCAACACCGGCAACATGAGCTAGACCACACAGATCTTCCTGAAATATCTAGACTATCAAGTGGGGATCGACGGTATGTCCGACGTTTAAATACTCAAGTCTTGTGCTGCTGAAACGCTCTTTCCTATGTATTAATAGACGGTTGACAATACAGTGGGGGGGTCCCCAACACGATTGACAAAACAAACACGCTGCGACACCCCGGCGATCAGCATCAGTGCGCCCATATTGTGGTGGTGCGGTCCTTAGCTGGCCTCGCAAGACGCTTGACAAATCAAAACAAACACGCTGCGACACCCCGGCGCTCATCATCAGTGCAGTGCGCCCGTATTTTGATGGTCCGATTAACGATTAAGAAACACACTGCGGCACGGCGCTTATCAGTGCGCCCATATTTTTATGGTCCGGTCCTTGCTGCCCGAAGCGACGGCAGAGCCATCCGGGGACCAGTCCAGGGCGTAAACTTCGTCTGCGTGCCCCGGAAGGGTAGCCTTCGCCCTGCCAAGCAAGGTTTCGTAGTAGCAGTAGTAAGTAGGGTAGGGCGGTGTGCGTCAGGTATATTATTTCATAAAAAATATTTCAAATACGTCAGCTGTGAGTTCAAAACAAAAAAATACACTTCAGCTGCTGTGTGAGATCGAAAATTTGGTCGAAACTCATCTTTGCAAGCTGTGTGTGACACTCCGTTCGCGCGTATTACTGGGTGTGTATATCCGGCGAAAGGAGCCAGGACACGAGCCCGCGGCTGCATGCTCAAGAAAACGACACACGGCCACGGCTTGAACATAATCGTTCGACTTCAACTTGCCGACCTGGGCCGCGGGCGGGCGGGCGGGCGGGCGGACGGCCGGGCTACGTTGACGTGAGCGACGCGCTAAAAAAAACAAGTTAACAATGTTATGTGCCTGCATCGCTACTCGCCCCAATGATGATAGAGAGCGCTCACCAACAAAAAAAAAACGAAAACCACGGGGCTAAAAAAAAAAAACTGCAGGGCTTTAAAACAATCTGTGCGGTATCATAGTTCGAAACAGGGGGACGGACCCCAAAGGACACCAGGTAGTAAATAAATAGTCAAGTCACATCATGCGCACCTTTTGAGCGCGGTCATTTCCCAAAGCTTTACCGTGCTGTCCTTGGAAGCGCTCACCAGCAGGCGGCTATCCGCCGACCACGCTACCTGGTACACCGCACCGACGTGCCCGTTCAACGTCGCCAGGAACGCTCCCGTGCGGCCGTCCCAAACTTTGACCTTTTTGTCGAAAGACGCGCTCGCGAAACGCCGGCCGTCTGGGCTGAACGCGAGGTGGTTGACGGGCTGCTGGTGTCCCGTGAGGCGGGCCAGCATCTTCTTGTCCTCGACCGGATTCCAGAGGCAAAGCGTGAAGTCATCCGAGCCCGACACCAATCGTTCAGGCTCTCCTCCCCTGTAAAACGAACAGCAAAACATTAAACAAACAGCGCTATTATATAAAATGTGATGACGTTGTTGTTGCGGGCGATCCGGAAATAAACCCTCAGTTAGTTTGTCTATACGTCGACGGCTGATGTTATACATTTTTTCTTAATAATAATAAACCTTTTTTGTTTGTCTGCAAAAGTATCCCACGCTGCGAGATTCTCAAGTAGTTTTGACCTGAAAACCTCGAGTGCAGCAGTGCGAAAGGGGTTAAGGCGTGATGCTATTTAGGGGAGGGGGGGGGGGGGGGGGGCACAAAAAAGTGTTTCTGTTCTTTGCTCCCTCGAATTCCAGAAGCAATGCGTGAAGTCAATCGTTCAGACTCTCCTCCCCTGCGTTGAGCACGCAGCACACCCACAAAAACAGCTTAACTTTTTTACAGTATCATAGACCAAACCGCAAAAAAATATGCCACACGAAATAAAAGCAGTTTTTGTCCCGAAAACCGTGATCACAGTTCTAATGGGGGTTAAGATGTGATACTACTTCGGGGGGGGGGGACAAAAATAGCTTCTCTCTCTGTTCGTTGTCCCCTCGAAATCATCAGGGCCGATAACCCTGTTGCTACTGCAAGAATGATCCCTTACTAATTCCAAGTAGTTTGTTCCCCAAAAGGGCTGCATCCCTGACGCGTGCTAAATTAGAGTTACTATTAGTGTAGCACTTTTTAGCTAAAAATATTTTCTGAATGACGGGACCACTCCTTAATCCAAAACCGTCGGAATGTCATTCATGTTTTGCAAAATGATTATTTTGTATCCTAAGGCCGAGGGTTTTGTTTCATCGGGTTGCAGTTTCATCTTTTGCTCTAAATCAGTTTTTGGGTGAGATACAGAGCTCCTCAAGTAATGAACATCCTCAGAAAAAAAATCGGTGCACGTATATATACCGTAGCGTAGCATGCATCCCCTTGCAGTTTTAAGTAGTTTTCCTCTAAAAGAGGGCTGTGCATTCTTGAAATGCAGTTTGGATGCAGTTCTAAAAGAATTTCTGCAAAAATCACGGAGGGGGGAAGGATGGCTCAGCGAAAACCGCGGCACTGTAAAAAAATCATAATCATCGCTCTCACCTGGCCAAGTTATACCGCTCAAGCGCCACCGCTTGCCCCTCTTCCGGGGTAAACGTGGACGAGGCCTTGAAGGCGAAGTCCTCCTTCCCGTAGGGACCCGTCCGCAGCGCCGCCTCGCAGCTGAGGGCCAAGGTGTTGATGCGGTGACCGTGGCCGGCGAGCGTTCGCACAAGGATGCCCATCTTTCGGCCTTCGCCTTCTACGTTCCACACCTGACCCATCGTCATCGTATGGTATTGGGTAATCGTTAGAGCTATATATGAGTCGGGACGTGTTCTACGATAGAGGTAGCACTTTTTGGCGTTTTTATTTTCTGGATGACGGGGCTCCTTAACCCAAAATCATCGGAATATCATTCCATTTTTGCAATATCCTTTTTTTGTATAGATGGGCCACGGGTTTGTTCATCGGATTGCGCTTTCAGTTTGCTCAAAATCACTTACTATTAGTATAGAGCTCCTCAAGTGAGGAGCTTCAGAAAAAAAATGGTGAATCTCTATCGTAGAATGTGTCTCGGTACGACTTACTGTAAGTCGCCAACTAGTTATTAGTCGGACTAATAGTTAGTCGTTTCCTGGAGGTGCCGACTATCCGACTTATTGGGTTTCCATCGTCATCGTGCGGTATTGGAATTCGACTTAAAATGTTGACGAGGGAAAAGGGATACGGCTGAACCCCTCTCGCGATAAAAATGAAGGCAAGAACCGCAAGGAGGAAAGGTGGAGAGAAATCTTCTGTGTTTACCCTCCCCTCCCCCTGCTGTGTGACCCCGGCTGGTGCGTCAACATATCTGGCGCCCGGAATAAATGGGACGAAAACACATAAACATTGGGTAATCGTGGTACGGTGTTGAGTAAAAATGAAGGCATGTGACGGGGGGGAGAAGAGATAACACCAGAGTCATCCCACGGCAGGGGTTGCACTTTTTGGGGTCAAACGTTCCTGGCCGGTTGAGAGCTCCTCAAGTGAAGAACCACCGGTTGGTACGTATGCTCATTTTACGAGTGTATTTGTTTTAGGACTATTAATAGCGGATATAGAAATGTTGATCGGGTTACTACGCGAACGAAAATCTTGGAAAGTCATGTTTCGGGTGAGATATTGAGATCTCCTCATGTCAGGAGCCAAGGAACTTATTGCTGCACCCCCCCTACTACCGTGGGATGACTCATCTGCGACCACAGCTTGTTGACAAGGAGCGCACACACCGGGCGGGGGGAAGAAGGGATGACGCCTGTGACTCGCGGCTTGTCCAAAACATCGTTCGGGGTAAAACCTCCCACGAGTTAACCCTTTTCAGGCCCTTCTATATTTATTATTTATATCGACCAAAAACAAGAGATCTGCGAAATTTTACCAGCCGTCCAGGAAGAGCCTGCAGCAGTGCGAGTATCAGAATGCGGTGCGTGTGTCGTATAGCTCCTACTGACCGCCGTTGCGCTTTGAACACGCCCTCTACGCGGCGTCCCAGGCTGCTTCGTGTGCCCGATTCTGGAATCGTCCATTTATTTCGTCAAATGTTCTCTCTGAAGCCCCAAAAGGGTTAAGCTATTACGGGGGATCATAGTAAACAGGACCTACGGTACACACAAAACCTATGTATTTAACTATTTTTACTAACAATATTTGTTCCTATTTACTGCGGTCCCCCGTAAAATAGTAATAGTTTAGTCTATTAGTTGAGCTATTGATAGAGAGTAAAAGTGATCATTAAAAACAAAATGGGGTCATCGTGTGGTAATGATTGGGCTATCGCATGTTATTGCCCAGGAGGTGGAACTACGGTAAAACGTAGGTGAGACTGAATTACCCACGATGCTTGCTCAACACTTCAGCTACAGCGCCAACAACAGCAGCGTGCCCCTCCTACCCCTGTGGTTTATAAGTTAGGAACGATTTGTAGCATCAATTACTTTTGAACGACGGTTAGAGACTACTACCCTAAAAAATACGGCCGGAAGCACTAGTCATCAGCAAGTGCGATAGTCCAATCTTGGATCACCACCTTGAATGTCTTGCCTCCCGTGGGAACTCACAACGAACACCGATCTTCACGCAATTTTCCCGAAAAATGTCAGCGATTGATCGTGGCAAAAAAAAACTGTCAACAAATCTCGGAGAATTCTTGCCTGCGCACGACATTCTGCAGCATGAAACAAAATCAAGCTTGGAATATCCCAAGGGCCCACCTTTATCGTACGATCCCGGGACGCCGAGTAGAGCAGCCCCTCCCCTCCCCAGATGATTTTCTCAACGGAGTCGGCGTGGCCGGAGAGCGTGACCTCGCATCGCCCTGTTCGGGTATTCCAGACCTGACGCGGTAGAGCAGTACAAAACACGGCCAACTATCATGCTTCGATCTAGTATATTCTAGTGACCAAGGGGCTATATTTTAGGGAGATGGGCTATTCATAATGTGAGAAGATCATCATCATCATCATCAATCATCAATCATCATGATTATCATCACCATCGCTAATACTATCACCATCACTATCATCATCACCACCACCATCACCATTATCATCATCATCATCATCATCATCACCATCACCATCACCATCATCAATCATCATCATCAATCATCATCATCATCATCATCACGACCTACTGCAAGGAAGTCCGTGACACACAATAGCTACGAAAGTCGGGGTCACTCGCTATAATTGCGAGCGAAAACGCCAGTTTCTAACTTCCAGGGCTTTTCACGGGTCATGACCCGACCCCCGACTCTGGTCAAGAGGTCTTCAAAACCTCGCCCGGGTCGTGTCGGGTCTGGTCTGGTCAGGAGGTATTCGAAATCTCAGGGGTCGGGTGGGGTCGGGTCAGGGTTTTTTCAGATCTCAGTGGTCGGGTGGGGTCACCCTGACCCGGCCCGACCCAACCCGCGAGAACTCTTATTACGAAGGACCATAGTAAAGAGGACTAAGTATAGTTAGAAAAAGTAGGGAAATATTTAGGCTTTTGTGTGTACCGTACAGGTAGGTCCTAGTTACTATGGTCCCCCGTAATAATAGTCCAACCCGTGAATTTCCCGCTATTTTGTACGCGTAACTTACACCGCACCAAAAAATAGGGACACCTCTTTTTCGATCGCTCAAGCCGGAGAATTCGACCGCCGCCGCCGCTAACCACCAATGCACAGAAGTTGACAACAGTTACTAAATACTAGGGCTGTGAGTCGGCAGGATTTCACGACTAATAACTAATCGGTAGGTGCCGTTAGCCAACTGACTGACTTTAGTCGGCAAGTCGGCCGGCCAAACCAGCTGATGGCTAGCCGACTTGCCGA
>JBBMKB010025564.1:0-16777 GCA_037833945.1 Alaria marginata | reverse complement strand
GTGCTCCGTCTCGAAAGGGATGCGTGGTCAATGGTCAAATGACTAAGGCAAGCAACAAATGAGTACGCTCCCCCCCCCCCTACCGACCATACAGCACAGGACACCTAACTAAAAAAAACAGGCTACTAAGAAACGCAGGCTGAGATTTACAGGAAAATAAGAAATTCGGGAGCCTTTATGCTGAAGTTAGTACAAACACCCCCGCTCCTAAATACGAAATTCAGCCTGGGTCAGTATCTCTGTTTCTTATTAGGTGTCCTGTACTGTGATGTATGCTGCGTGCGTGTCGCACGGCTTCTTTCGTTGCAGTGCGGATACCCCCCCCCCTTACCCAAGCGTCCCCGGCTGCTTTGTGAGATCAACGCTGTAGAATATCGTCATTTTTATCCGTCATTTTGTTTCCCCATTAAAGCCCCAGAATCGCAAGAAAGCCGTACCACTCCAAGTGATCCCTCTATAGTGCCCGTTGGGTAGTGCCGGTTGCCCGCTATAATGCCTGTGAAACCGTTTGGCACGGATGATAACAAGGTGGCAGTGTGCGGAGTAGTGCCTTTTTCCGCTATAGTGCCGGTATTTCCAGCTGACATATGCCGGCACTATAGAGGGACCACTAGACTACTGCATTACCAAAGCTCCAATTCCAGGTGTTCCAACTCTCTCAGGAACCAGCAGCCTGCAATTTTGCGAACGGGGGAATGTTAGTGTTGTTGCTGGTTGTTGAGTTTTGTCGCTGGTTGCTGTGGTATTAGGGATGTACATCTACTCATTTTCGGAGTCGATTTGATTGTTGATTAATTTGGCCAAATCGGGTTGATTTATTCATGATTAGTTGATTATTTTGGGACGTACTGATATTAGTGTGGCACACTAACACCCATATAATTAATTTGTATAGTATCTTATTAGTATGGGTGTACTAAAACACATACACTCTTGGTTGAACTCTGAAGCACAGACAATTAATATGTATTGATTTTGGGGTCGCACTCTAAAACCCATACACTTTTCTGTATGACATTAAGCATAGCATACTAAAAACCGTATAGCTAAAATAATCGACAGTGAACAGAAAGATGATATGATTATGATTTTATAATCAAATCAAATAATCACCATAATCAACACGTGATTATGAGTTGATGTATATCCCTATGTGGTATACTGCGAGCGGTGTTATGCTTGAACCAGCTCGTTCGTGTAGTCGTGCGCTTCGAAGTATAAACGGCAGGAAGAAGAAGAAGTGTAGTTGAGTTGACTTTACACAGTACCACCACTGCAGTATGAAGCAAAGTAGTAGAGTACAGCTGTGCCGACGGCTGACGCTTGATGTTATTGCACGTTGCACATACAGTTTGAAACGTACTGTCGTACGTAATGGTCTGTACGAGCGTTTTGGCAATAATACAGTACCGGCCCGATCATAAGAAACCTGAAATCGGGCTCAGGCTGACTTTCTTATGCTGGGTTGAAAGTCGAGCATAACACTTTCTCATGTAATGTAAAGGATTTAGCGTGGCACTCACCGCCCACGCTGAGCACTTTCTTAATTTTTTGAAAATCTCAGGCTGACTTTCTTCAAAGGAGCTTTCTTATGATCGGGCCGATACTGTAATGCATCAGTTTAAACGAGGGGAGCATGCCGCAGTTTCCGAAACAATGTACATATCCACCCAGAACGTATGATACACCCCACGGTCGGTTCTACTGTAGATCAATAAGATACACCCTTCGTGGTCACAAACCGCGACCTGCGCTCGAACATCTTTCACCACCATTACGGGGGAACGTAGTAAAGAGGACCTACGGTATACACAAAAACCTATATATTTCTCTATTTTTACTCGCAATATTTGGTTGTATTAACTACGTTCCCCCGTAATATTAATAGATCGAAGTCGCCTGTCCCCAGTAACGCGGGAACAGTTCTAGAATCCCAGGTATTTGATAAGATATATATTTTGTGGTGGGTGTTGCGGGTGTAGTCTTATGTTTTGGTTGTGCACGCGTAGTCCTGCTTCCTGATTCCTGATACAGATATTTATATTTGCTGCGGAAAGGTCCTTGCAGGAGGAGTATTATACATAGCGTCGCATATATATACGTCTAGGGAGGGAGAAGGAGAAAGACAAATTGCGAAGATAATAGATGGGATGAGCAAAACAAAAATAATATATGATACAAATGATGTCATCGCAACACGACTTCTTCTTGTACTACTTTACTGCCTGAGACGTGACACTCACACCCAACAATACCGATAGCCGTTGACGTCGCGTATTATACGCCATTTACACACTGCTACCAGGCAATTAACTGCATGTATATCGATGTTTTTTTTATGATGTCGTTGGTTGTTGTCGTGTTTTGGCTGTCTTCCATTCCAAGTCTTCCTCCGTTGACCGGAGGCACCTAACATCCACCATCACTCCATCATCACGTAGCGTCCGTACGTCCTCCCCAGTGCTGCCTGATACCGATTATTCTTCCTCTACAGCTATCCGCACAAAAACATATACCAGGTATACGGTAGAGGTATATAGCATTTCTGACGAAACTATTTTCTGAATAACGGGGCTCCTTAGCCCGAAATCGTCGAAATGTCTTTCTTCTTATTTAGCAATCTGAGTATTTTTTATACCTAGGCCATGGGTTTTATCATCGGGTTGCACTTTCACTTTGCTCAAAAGAAGAGCACTTTGGGCGACTTACTAATAGTATAGGACTCCTCCAGTAAAAAACATCCTCAGAAGCAAAAAGTGCACCTTTATCGTAGCATGTGTCAGATGTATTCCCTCATTATTACCTCATTACCTCATTATCTCATTACCTCATTACCTCATTACCTCATTACCTTATTACCTCATTACCTCATTACCTCATCACCTCATTACCTCATTACCTCATTGCCTCATTACCTCATTACCTCATTACCTCATTACCTCATTACCTCATTACCTCATTACCTCATTACCTCATTACATCATTACCTCATTACCTCATTACCTCATTACCTCATTACCTCATTACCTCATTAGTGCGGTCGGTGCCTTGCAAGAGGACAATAATTATTAGTCCGGTGCCTTGCCAGACGACACACTTTTGAGTTTTGAGCAATCAACGTTGAAGATCATGCTGCACATTGTCGGAGGGTAAGCATCATGAGTACTATTAATAATAAAAAACGCACTAGTAAGAAAGTGGATCATAATAAAAAATCTGCCGTATACGACGCAAATACTACGCAGAACGCACACGCACGTCCTGTCACACACGTCACAGACGAAAAGGAGATGGCAACGCAAAGGTGCAATTGCAAAGATGTACCAGGTACCTGGTAGTAAAGAGTTTGACAGCAACGCTCGATTTAACCTTATTGTTCTTGCATGGGCGCACCCACGCACTTTGCCAGTGCGTACGAGAACGCTCAAACCACGACGGATGGATGTTCATTCCATGCGTGTGTGCTAAATGCCGGGCATCCCACGCACATTTTAATCACAGCATGAGTTATGTGGCCGCTTCTCTCATATCATACCAGGTCCGTATTACCAGAACAGTATAATAGTCTCCATAGTGTGCCGGCTATAAATACTGGCACTATAGAGGAAACCCGCACTACTACTCCACACTCTACCACTGCTTGTTGTTTAGGTCTGTGCACTATAGAGGCAACCGGCACTACTACTCCGCACACTGCCACTTCTTGTTGTTTCGGTCTGTGCCCAGCGATTTCACAGGGACTGTATCGGGCAACCGGCACTACCCGACTGGCACTATAGAGGGGGCCTCTACCGCACCAGGCATTGTCGTGATGTTATATTATGTGTGCTGCGCTCTTCCCCTGGGTACATCGTCGTAGCGGTGTACTGCTCTCACTGGCGGCGTATGTGCACCCACTCGTGTAGTTTCATACAAATTATCGTTTTTCCCGACAACACGCAACTGGTGCTGCTTTGCTTGTTGCCACGTCCTGAAGCAGCATAATCGTCATCGTGAGAGTACCGTACCGGTATCCACGATGTCTAACGATGTATTAGATGATGACGACGTTTGTTTGTATGATGCACCGCGGACGGACCCAGCGTGAGCGAGGCGGTCCAACAAGTGCACGTCACTTGTATGTTCATTGTGTGCATTGTATGTGCGTTGTATGCATTGTATGTGCATTGTATGCATTGTATGTGCATTGTATGCATTGTATGTGCGTGGTGGGGGCGGTCTGCCGAGTTCTACACAGCTACACAGTGGTATACAGCAGTCGCGGTCCCTCATTAGTGCGGTGCCTTGCTTGATGACAATAACCGCACTAAAGGGGGGCCCTGCACTATCACGGGATATTAGAGTACTCTCTGGGACAAAGTCGTGACAAGATATCATCACCGCACGAAATTGGAGGTACCGCCTTAGCACGACACCACCACTGCTTTACCTGTTACATCTGTTACGGATAGACCAATTAATAGCGCTGGCTGGAGGCAGTGTTCGCACAAATTGCATTTGACAGGCCTGCCGGCAACTTTTAATAGTCCCCGAACGAAAACATCGTGCGAAACACAGCAGAGCAGCGCAGCAGTTCCATACATACACCGGTGCTGAATGCCAGGATACGCGTCTGGCTTGCGTGTATGTGAAGTCTTCCTACAACGAATGATGGCTGTCTGTAGACTGCCGTATGAATTATGAAAAAGATGTAACATTAGCCGTCGACGTACAGTCAACTAACTAGCACATCAGCTGTTGTGTTCCGCTTAGGCCTCAGCTCCGATTTAAGGTTCAAGGGATCTACCAAGTCTCTTTTCGATTGGACCGGAACTGCTACAACCGCAACAATAGTAGGCCCGTGTCTGACTTAGGTGCAGATGCAGTCTTAGTCTTCCTGCAACCAATATGTCTGTAGATTGCCGTATTTACGTACCTGGTATATATTACCAGTCGCGCTTAAACCTCAGCTCCGATTTCAGACTCAACCGATCTACCAAATCTCCTTTCGACCGGGCGGCAACCGATACTTAATACATCTCCGTGTATGCGCGTCCGGCTTGCGTGTATGCGCGTCCGGCTTGCGTGTATGCGCAATCTTCCTACAACGAATGACGCCTGTCTGAAGATTGCGGCTTTAATTAACGTATCGGCAGTGCCACTTAGACCTCAGCTCCGATTTCGGACCCAACCGATCTACCAAAACTCTCACGTCGGTCGAGCGATAACCGACGAGGGCGGTCGCACCCCAGGGGGTAACACTTGTGCCATCACCACCAACCCCCCCCTCCCATCCGGCGCGGTCTTAAGAGTACGCTTACTCCCCACCCCCAAGGACCTAAAAAGTTCCTGCCGCGCGTGACCGGCACCCCTGCTTTCGTTTCGACGCCTCGCCCTCAGGGACATCGTGTCAAACGCTAAAGCTTGCGCGGCGCGGCGGGTCCTGACGCCGCTGGTTCTAGCTCGACGGAGAGATAGTGCACTGTCGAGAGTAGCCGCGTCAGGAGGTACCGCCTCCAGCGACAACACATCCGCCGCAGGACAAGAAGAGTCCGGTGGATAGGAAGCGTTGTCCGTGGACATCTCTGTAACGCGTTTGCTCGCGGCAGCAGCGGGATGATCGTCCTCGTTTTCACCACTAGAAACTGTAAACAGTGATCTACCAGGAGCGCTATCCCCCTCAAAATTACCGCTAGCTACTGATACAGGTGCAAGCTTGGGACACGACCGACCAACAGGCGTACCGCTACCCGCCCTAGCTTTCTTAGGAGTGCGGCCATGGTTCTCGCGGCCGTCCGTACGTTGAACCGGTGCAGAAACAGGTCCTCCTCCTCCTCCTCCTCCTTTTCCATGTTCACGCCCACCACTCGCGGAGGGTAAGGCGTAGTCTCGTGGGGGTAAGGAATAACCTCCTCGTGCCCCCGCCGCAGCTTCTTCGGAGTCCTCTTGTGTCCCTGCCGTTACATCTTCAAAGCCCTCTCCTCGTGCCCTCGCCGTAAGCGTTTCAGAGCCCTGTCCTTGGGGTCGGTTGATGGTGTTCGGTTGAAGAACCGAAGCCGACGGCATGTCGTCGTCGGACGTAGCAAGGATATACTCGTAGCTGTCGCCCCTTCTGCTTTGCTGGCCACTCTCCAGAAGCAAACTATTTATAAGCGAGGGTCCTCGTGCTCCCCCCTCCCCCCCCCCCTTGGTGCCTCCAGAATAACTGCTATCGGATAGAGACTGGTTCAGGCGTAGGTCTGAGGAGGATGTATCGTCTGGAGCGAAGATTCCCGCGTTTTTTCGGACGACATCGCTACCTCCTTCTGTGGACATAGCTGATGGACTGAGGTTGGTTGCGGTTGATTGTTCTGGCGTGACTTCGCGGCAGTGCCTTTCCAGTGGCGTGAGTATGCAGCGCTCTATGCCTGCGTCAGTCACCATACGTGCGGAGATAGGAAATGCGCATGAAAAGGTAAACTTTAGAGCACCATTGCGAAACATATCCGGTTCTCGTAGTTCCGAGTAGTCGGCCTGGAAATGCAAGTGTGGAGCCTTAAGCACGAATATTTCTGGCAGAGTGCAAGCGGGGCGTTTGCTCGCGCACTCGGAGAATACGTTTTTACCGAGTGCAACTCCCGTACGCACCCTCTGACTACGTAGAAAAGAGGGGGAATGCCCCCGCCCCCCCGCACAAACACCATTAGATACTTACGTTGTCGCACCAACCCTTGTGGTACCGTTATATCAATCGACCGTGGATAGCTATCTTACACGGGTGAGCCACCAACACATATCTACCCTAACGTATACGTACAATAACCCAAACCCCGAGGTAGTGTTTTTGTCTCGTTTGCACCAACTGGCATGGCAAAATCTCTCTTTTTGGTATGTAATGGTACGAGCGAGCTGCAACGTATAATAACGCAATGTGTTCTTCTCTGGTCTCATCAAAACCGGCACGTCACAATCCTTCTTCTTTTGATTCTAATGGCACAGACCTTCATCGCAAAACCCGTAGGGCGTTGTGTTCTTATCCTTTTCTCACCAGACGGCATGGCACGATCCCTCTTCTCGGGTGTGAGGGGTGTAAGGGCGAGCTCTTCCGGCAGGGGTGGGGGAAGGACTGCATCAGGAGAAATAAGGCTCTTGCCGTCTTCGGTGAATCTCGCCGTGCACAGCCTGAGTTTTTTGGCGCCGCCGTCGCCGCCGCCGCCGCCGCCACCGTCACCGTCACCGCCCCCGCTGGTTTTGAGGAAGGCTTGCTGGAGGTCGGGTGGGGAGGAGAATTTTACAGACTCAGAAATAAGAAACAACAACGAATACTGCGAGTAAGAACATTTGCGGTGGCGGCGGCGGTGCCGTTGCTTTGGGGGAAGGCTTGCCGGAAGCCGGGTGGGGAGGGGTACGGTATAGGTCCAACAACGTTAGGCTCACTTCTGGGCGGGCGTTCAGACTATATGCAGTGTCCTATGCTCTCGCCTAACGACGGGCGCTACAATAGAGGGCGCACGTTTTGGCATTTCTGTATCTGAATGACGGGGCTCCTTCTCAACCAAAAATCGTCGGAAACTCCTTTTTTTCATTCCGATTTTTTTGTTTTTCTAGGCCATGAGTGTGTTCATCGGGTTGCACTTTCACTTTACTCAGAACCTGTTGGTGGGTGAGATTCAGAGCCCCCTAAAGGGAAGATCCTCAGAAAAAAACGGGTACACCTCTCGATATCGTAGCATGTGCCTAGCGTTCTATATAGTGTCCTATACTTTCGCCGCCGCCACCGTCACCCGTGGTTTGGAGGAAGGCGTGCTGAGGGAGGAGTATAACGTTTTGAAGTCGGCTGGAGGTTTGTTGTTGGCAAGCTCGATCTGTGTTGTACAGATGGACACTAACTGGTACAAGAACGAAAGTGTATTGAGCCAAGTATTTGTTTTCGCGGATCTCTCCGAGGATCTAAAACAACCAAAAAGAAAAACATGTCATCAAGTTCGGGTTTTAGTCTTCAGTCAGATGGGTAAAACATGGTAAAGCTTAAGCTCACCAAATTTCCACTTATGTGTCGCGTGTCGGGCGCCACTTTATCCTGGTTGTCGAAACAGCGGTGCTCCAGCCAAGGACGTGTTATGTGTCAAGCTGCTTTCGTGTGCACGACAATACGCGACTAACATGCGCGTTACGCTGCTTTCGTGTGCACGCGGGGTGCTGGGTACGATTCAGCTTTTCTACGTTGGTGTAAGATTCTATTACACACTCACCCAACACAGCGAAAACGAAACATGTAAGACTTTGAGCGATTTTTTGTCGCGGCAGAGGCTAGATAATTGAGGATAGAACGCTGCCGGCGAAATTGGCTCCTTCGTTCACGGAACATGTTTCCGGGTCAACCTCTTTGAGACGTCGGAGGGGAACGCGCGTCGAAGACATGTGATGATGACGATGACAGCATAACCTCTCCGTGCGCAACTCCATGTTCGACGAAAAGCCTCTGCAACGAACCCATTGTGTCCGGGTTTGGCGTTCGCGCGTGACCGTCACGACCGTGGAAACCGAGTCATTGTACCGTAGGATCGGTACCATACGAGTACGAACAGAGGGGGACACGCGTCGAAAACACGTGATAAGGACAGCATATACAGCGCGAAGCAGCCGGGATGCATGTCATGATGACGGCATATGCAACGTGAAGCAGCCGGGACTCATGGGGTAGAAGCTGTGCCCGAAACGAAACGAAAGGAGATACTTGACACCGCGCGAAACATGACGATCCTGCTGGCTCTTCCTAGAAAGTCAGCAAGACCGCAGTAATCGTCGTCTGCTAGGTTTTCTCTAACTAGATCCCCAAAAACATTCATTCTGGAAGGTTGTCAAGGCCACTATTTATAGTCTCGCTTTTTGTGTCGCTTCGTATACCTGACGAGATCGCGATGATTGTCACTTCTTTTTTATGCCGCTATACCTGAGTCCCAACATGATAGATTCCAGAAGGTTACCGGTAACAATATCACAATTGTCGGTTTTTAGGTTGCTATGCCCGGGTCCCAAAATACGCTTGAGTGGTACCTGGTAGTCCATAATCGATGAATTGTTTCTTTTATCATAGGAGACGATAATATGTGTTGTTGTTGGGGGGTGGAAATTGTTTTAATTCATACCCGGTACTATTAATAATTAAGAACAGTACATATGTTTCCACCCCTCCGAGGGAGACGCGAAGCACACAGCTACAGTATTCGAGGGCCTGACAGGGCATGTGAGCATGATAGGGCATGTGAGCCATTTTTCCCGGCAACGGCACCATCTGAAACTCGTAACAGGCAAACAAAGGGGGCATCGGGGCGTTGCCGCGCTTATTTTGTCGACGAACTAAAACTGTGTTTCGAAATCAATACCGGTACGTACATTTGATGGTTTGAAGGGTAGAGGTGCACCATGTTTTTCCTCCGAGGCTCCTTCTCCCTTGAGTAGCGCGCGCTCCAAACCACAACTAAGAAACAGTTTTTCAGTAAACTGAAAGGGCAGCCCAATGACGACACAAACCTACTGTGGCCTATTACGGGGGGCCATAGTAACCAGGACTAACTATTGTTATTAATAGCAGAAATAAGGGAATATATAGGTTTTTGTGTCTACCGTAGGTCCTGTTTACTATGGTCCCCCGTAATAGGTGTACAAAAACAAAAGTGCAAAGAAGAGTGATATTCCGACGATTTCGGGCTTAAGGGGGCGCGTCATTTAGAACAAAAAAATCCAAAAAGCGCTACCTCTATTGTAACACGCGTCAATTTAGTCGCAAATTTTGTTACTTACCAACCCCCCCTTGCATTTATGTATCACTTCTTTGGTCGCTATACCGGGTGTTTTTTTTTTTTTAATTAGTTCACCATAGTTCAAGACATTCCTTGAGCTCCATGTTAGAGGGAGACAATATCCCGCGCCCTCACTTGCGCCTCACCGGATTCGCGCATTCCCAACTGGGCACCATCTCCAGGCCCTCCATCCCCGATAGGACAAGGATGTTCTTAGCAGGGTCCCAGAGACGTGAAGGCAACGACCCGCTCTCGCTCGACGGAGGCATTTCGGGCACTTTTGTTTTCTCCGCCTTCGTATTCTCCTTGTTTGCATTCTCCCCATTCGTATTCTTCTTTGCACTCGCATAATCGCCCGAAGTATCTGCTTACGCCGAAACAAAACGATAATCAGCTATCCGGCCAGCCATACGCGGAGGGTGTCGGGCATATAAACAACCGTGTAGCGATTCCTGTGCGCATGGTTCGAATAACCCTAACCCTCTGCTCATGCCGTACCGAACCCAAATCCTGGTTGGAATAAAAGCCGAACGTGTAGCGCGATGAAAACTCCCACGGCCTAGTCATAAGAAAATAAATATACTAAACATATACACCTATTTTTGTTTTGTACCGTAGTTTGTTGTTAATAGTTGCATGAAAATGTTAGTCTAATTAGTCAGAAATGCTTTGGCAGAAAAAGTGCTCCCTCGTCAGCTCCCGTCATTATTCTTCTAAATACGCGCAGCTAAAAATGGCGCCTTGCACCCCCCTCCCCCCCACGAATTTGCCTCTGTGCCGTTTTATGTCTTACGAAACAACACGCACAGCTTCGGGTTACTGTAACTCTGTCTTCTACGCCCCAACAATTTTTCGCCGCACAATGCTTAGCTCGTGACATACCAGGCGCGTTTTAAATTGATCGTCTTCCCTCTGGATCGCGCTTTTTATTCAAAGATCAAAGCGGGATAGGGTTACATGCCAAGGGGAAGAGGTTGCGTCCCACTCCATTGCATAATGCCGCAACATGATGTTACTCGGCAAACACAAAAAAACACATTAAAAAATACATAAACGTAAATCAATGCCGATCATTTCACTGGTGGATCTCTTTCCCATACAGTAGGGGTCCTTCAGTAGTGCCGGTGACACATTCTACTATAGTATACTAAAATCAGTATAATAACACCATTACCATCACCATTACCATTTTTTTTCTGAAGCTTCTCACTTGGGGGGCTCTATATTACTAGTAAGTGCTTTTGAGCAAACTGAAAGTGCAATCCGATGAACAAACCCGTTGCCCATCTATCTATGCAAAACAAGAATATTGCAACAATCGAGTGACATTCCGACGATTTTGGGTTAACCCTTGTAGGACAGCGCTGCCGTTTTGGGGACACTCTGATTCTAATTCCAAGCAATTTTTCCCCACACCGGGAGTGCGGTCCTAAAGGGTTTAAGGAGCCCCGTCAGCCAGAAAATAAAAACGCCAAAAAAACTACCTCTATCGTAAAACGCGTCCGGTATGTGCCAGCAAAAACAACGGCACTACTGGGGCAACCGGCACTACTCCACAGCCTGCTACTGTAGAATATTCCCATCTGTGCCAAGGGAGTTTCCCGGCACTACTGCGGCAACCGGCACTATTGACGGACCCCATACTCCATTTATACTTAGTTCAGGTACTTCGTCCCCCCGAAAGGTGGGCGCAGTTCTTCCCATACTAACTTCAAGTAATTCGTCTCTAAAAAACGCGGGTGCAGGTCTAAAGGGGCTAACCTTATTTTTTGACGACAAACGTTGACATCATCAGGGGGTCAGGGTCTCACCGTCGTCGACTGGGGAAGGCGCGCAGGGGAGAGGAAGCGCTTCCCCCTTCCTGGAACCCAAAACGTTCTTGCGGAACTCCACGGAAGCCCGGTGAAACGTCTCCCACGCTTTTGTCGTTACCTGGTTTTTTTATAGGGGGGTACAGGTGTGGTCGAACACGGCATGTACGATATTGGCGTCCCTGTTGCGCTAAAAACAAATAATTACCACCCCCACTCCCCCCAAACAAACAAAAACTGTTTTAAAATTCTATAATTCCTCATCATTACCCCCCTATATATATTCGTTATCGTGTCCCTGTTGTATTAAGGTTATACCTGGTATTGATTACCACCATCCCCCGCCTCCAAAACAAAAATAAATGCAAATTAGCGTCAGGTCATATGCACCGAGGAAGTTGTACTGACCAACACTGACGGAGTCTTGAGGAGATTGCGAGCGGTCCCATACGACCACCGTCAACATTGTAGCGGTCAATACTCCAGCGACTTAGGGGGGCTAAAAAAAAGCCAAAAGATATGCCAAACATGAGCTGCGGCAGTTGCAACGGCTTTCGATCGCACTTTATCCAGATACATATGATACATACCCCTGCCGCTCATTTAGGCTAGTCTGAGGACAACATGCCTCCTGCAACTTGAAAGCCCGCGACAGCTGGCGTAAACGGAGCCACACGGATGGACATTAATGAAACCGTAAGCAAGCTCAAGCGGCAGCTGGAATATACTATTACGGCGGAACGTAGTTAATAGGACCCAATATTGGCAGTAAAAATAGATAAATATATAGGTTTTTGTGTCTACCGTAGGTCCTATTAACTACGTTCCCCCGCAATAGCCCGCAAGGGCATGCGTAAAGCCACGACCAAGACATTCTTGAAGCTCCGGGGCAGCTGACATAGAAGGGACCCCCGGTATACATGTGCATCAACCATTGTTTTTTTCTGGGGATATTCGCTTTAGGTCTCTCTGAACCTCACCCACCAGCTGGTTTTGAGCAAACCGAAAGTACAAACCGATGAAAAACAAACATGGCCCAGGTATACCAAAAACTCGGATTGCAAGAAAACAAGGAGTTTCCAACGATTTTGGGTTAAGGAGCTCCGTCATTCAGAAACAAAAAAAGCCAAAAAATGCTACATCTATCGTAGCACCCGTCAGGAGGAAACGCCGTGTGCATCCGCGACGGCTCGCATCTGGAATGGAGTCAGGCATAGAGGCGTGAACGAAACCTCAAGCAAGAATAGGCGAGCACGTCCTCTCTCACCTCTCGGAGCTGAGCGGCCCCTTCCTCTAAGGTGTCTTCCGTCGTTGCAGGCAGTTCGGCTTCCACCACCCTGAAAGGCGTTTTTGTTTAGCAGTTGCACAAAACTCCGTTGATAAGCTGCCAGGTATGATAGGTCCATTCCGACTTTGGGGGGGGGGCGAGGTGTAAATGCAGGTATGTCGGCATATATGTGCCGCACAGCTGTGGGTATGTAAGGGGGACAGCACGCTAACGCATGTCTTTGGCGCTACTTTTACATCAATAATAATAGTAGCAGCTATTAACAGGTGTGGATACTCGTCCTCAGCCGTTGCTGGTAGCTCAGATTTCCCCACCGTGACAGGCGTTTTTTCCGGCAAAACGCAAACCTCCTTTTTGATAAGCTGTTATGCGAAACATAGGTCGGTCCATTCCGACCTTGGGGAGGGGTCTGACAGCATTGTTGGCATGTGCGCTGCACATCGACTAATAAATATGCCCTTCTACTTTCTGGGGGTGTTTATGACCGATTGATGTTGAAGCTCATGCTGAACATACAGCACATACAATGGTCGGATGGCAAGCAGTATAGTCTATAGTATCAGTGCACATAATGATTGTGGACCGAAATCGCCCCTTGGTAAAGTTGTCCTGTTGACCCTGGCAGCATCCAGGAGAGTCATTGACCCATATCTTGAAAGAGGAATACGTCTGTAAAAACGTGCGGTCGTAGTATCATGCATCTTGCGAAGATGAAGATCGACCATTAATTTGATCGAACTCACAGCTGGCGTATTTGAAATGATCTAATTAAATTATTAAGCAGCCCCCAGTACACCGGGGAACAGCATGCCGACGCATATAATTGGCGCTGATTTTCCCCTAAAACATGCGGCAGCAGGAAGTACATGTAGCAGATTCATCATTACTTGCAGGTGCAGTGACAGCGGTCATACTGGTTGGTCCCTTGTCCACCCCTACGCTTTCCACGATTTTCGCACGATCCAGAAGCCCTCCGTCTGTGGACGGGACCCCCCCCCCCATTCGGCCAACATAGTAGAAAGGGGGAATAAGGGAGACCTTGTACGTACGATATAATGCACATCTTTTTTTTTGTAACACCTATGAATGGACTTCTCTTTGACTGTTTGCTCTGTGTGTGATGCTTGGGACGCCAACAATCGCCCAACTCCACAGATCGTGGGAAAATCCGCACATTGCGTGGGTTTTTACGTTGCAAAACGTGCTCAGAAGGCTTTGTCGTTTGCCCACCTTCTACTGCGTCGACCAACGGAACGGATGGGTCCCGCCCACCCGTCATGTGCATGTCATCCACATCGATCAATACAGAGTGTGACACTTCAACGAACCTCTAAGAGCCCCCTTCGGGTCCAGGCTAATGAAGAACAGCGGGATACCCGACTTAAGACCGTCCACAATACGAGAGGTAACGGACTATACAGAACGGTCAAACCGGCTTGTCCCGCTTTGTGACGCCTGCATGAAAACATACCAGTGTGTTCTTCACATTAAACAGTTCTTTCTACCCGTCGACATTCAGCACAACCAGTGTCCGTGCCGATTCTTCTATCCTAGAGAGATACAATTTCTGTGGTCACAAAAATACGCCGCAGAGGTACTACATTGTTATGCAGTAAACACAGTAGTCAATGCAATGTGTGTTCTTCACATTAAACCGTTCTTTCTACCCGTCGACATCCAGCACAACCAGTGTCCGTGCCGATTCAATACCAGTACATGGTACCCAGTACTGTATGATATAAGAGCCGTAAGTAACACTTGCCTGCTCCAAGGGGCTCTTAAACCGGGTACCCCACCGCACGAAAAGAGTATACAGGAATACAGTACCGGCCCGCTGATGAGAAACCGAGATGCTGGTTTTAGGCTGGGTTTATTATTTGAGACAGGATCTGTCCTACACTAAAGTCAGTATAAACGATGTCCACTTTCTTATTTCCCAGTATATTTTTGGCTGAGTTTTTTGTGGGTCTTTTTTTAATGAGAGGGCCGCTGGTGTATTTGATAGAAACACGTACATATTATAAGACGCACAACATCATAAATAACTCAACACAACGCAACCACGGCCAGTGGCCGTAGTTGTGGGTGCTCCGAAGATATCGGTCGAGAGGCCACCGGTCATACTTTTCGCGGGGCCTTGCGCAATAGGCACAGCAACAACCATTCTGTACAGGCCCCGACAACAAGAAACGTCTTCTGATCTTAGCAAACTTTAAACCACTTTGGGGCATACAAAACCTTGAGGATCTAAAAGCAAAACAAAACACATTGAGCAATCTGGAGCGTAACACACTGGGGCATACAAAACCTTGAGGATCTAAAAGCAAAACAAAAAACTTTGAGCAATCTGGAGCGTAATAGGCTGTTATATATGATAACAGTCCGACAACAAATACAAGCTGAATATGACGAATACTTGAAGAATGAGCGCAACTTCGACATCTTAGGGAGGGGATGATAGACAAACATCCCCGGGTCAACCAATGGGTATTTCAATCATTTGATATACTCGTATCTGCATCGTGGTATGTACAAGTACGTTTACTATTAATAACGCTTGTTAGCTTTACGATAGCAGTGATTCCATGTCAATCTTGTATTTTTCGTTTTTCATATCGAGCTTATGTTTACTGTCGGACTGGTACCAGTTAAGGTTTAGAGCAGCGCTTGCCGCTGATCACGATTTCTTGTTCATAGTTTCTTAGCTTATTATCCTTTTTTTCCTAGCTTCTTATTCGAAGTTTCTTAGCAACCCCCAAAACGCGAGCCTATCGTTATCTTCACACGATTTCTGATCTGTGGGCCTACACTGTAGACCACAGACTTACTCACCTCAACATGAGGCGTTGCACTTGGCGAATCTCGTCGTTCTCATCTGTCGGGACGTAGTGTCAAGGGACCAAAGGCGAGAGGGCGGCACGAGGTTTTTACCCCTTGAAAAGTCCACTACCGGTTACGAGGACAAAGTACTTGGAACTAGTGTAGGAATTTTACAAGTTCTACGAGAGGCAACGCCCCCCCTCTCAAGTACCTGGTATTACGGGGGAACGTAGTTAATAGGACCAAATACTGGTAGTAAAAATAGATAAATAAATATATAGGCTCTTGTGTCTACGGTAGGTCCTATCAACTACGTTCCCCCGTAATCGTATATAGCGCATCCATAATTCCTCTTTTCGTAAGAGTCTACGATTTAAATTATGCCGCTACAGTCGTGGTCCCTCGTTATAAGTAGATACTTTGTATAATACTGCCTTTGGCAGCAATCGGTACACTGGATTGCAGCAGTATAATACTGGATTATTGGCCCTCCCAAAGTGATTTTAGATGGGTTTTTGTACTACAATGTGGCCTGTTTCTTGGACCCACGCAAGACCAAATCAAACGTGTTGGTAGCATAGACTATACTGGCAGGTTCAATCAGCGGAGTACATGCTGTGCCAGTGCCCACAACCCTACCAAGTGGGCAGAGTTTGTGATTTTTCACCTGTGGAACCGCCAGGCGTGCTCCGCTTTGATTGGCCCGATGACTCGATCGCCCCGTTTTGATTGGCCGGCGGCATCTGCTCGTTTGTCGGGGCCAAGGGAATTGTGATGGCCTTAAACTTTTTGTTAAAGAAACCGTTTTACCTACAAATGCAAACGTTGTTCTTTTTGTATTAGTACCATTTTGGAGTATCTTTTAAGGAGGTACGTTTTTGTGCTAAGATGAGATGCGTGCTCTGGTAGGGCTGGGGCTCCACATTGGAGACGGTATATACTATACTTGACCAAAACGTGCTGCCTGTTCGACAAAAAAATAAAGGTGCAACCCGATGAACACTACCATGTTACCATGTCTTTGAGACACTACCATGTGTTTGAGACACTACCATGTTACCATGTGTTTGAGACACTACCATGTGTTTGAGACACTA
>JBBMKB010025563.1:5213-16749 GCA_037833945.1 Alaria marginata | reverse complement strand
GCCCTTGACTGAAATCGATACGGGAGTAAGTACGCTGCGGTAGTTTCAGCGGTAGCGACGTGTGTCGAGGACATTCTTCGGTCGCGGGGAGCCAAATAACGGGTGATGCTGGTTTGAGAGTGTGAGATTTTGTGCCGTTCCGAACTAACAAACATAATAGCGTGGTGTTTTCGCTACTCGTGATGCTCGTCACCAATCGGCGGGATAACAAAACATTCGGGTACATCCACCAAAAACATTTGGTAATATCGAGCCCTTCTACATGTATATACACCCCTTGGTGCCAATTGTTGGAAACCCGAGACGACTAGCCGATCATTAGCTCGACCTTGTTGCTCGTTCGTCTTATTTTCCCCTTGATTGCCACACCTTAGATCGCATATGCGAGTTTTCGTCCGGAGACGATTATCTAACATCAATCGTGTCTTTATACGTCGTTTGGTGCCATTTTTGCATATATCTCCACATAGGGCCTCGGCAAGCGTCACAACAACTACCTAGATGCTGTGCTTGTAGCATCACGCGGTACTGTCTAGGGCTTTTAGTGACATGCATTACGACACAATAATGATCGCGGGGACATCGTGAGTTCCTAGGCGTATGTGGCCACACATGGGCACCCACTGTTCAAGAAAGAGTGCGCCTTCACGTACCCCAGCCGGCTTGCGACGGCGCTTTGTGTTCACGTCGTGGGTGGCGTATGGGTTGGTCCGGATCAGCATCGGTCGGTCCAATCAGCGCAAACACGGTGCATTCTTTCTGGAAGATCCGTACAGGGTACAGGTGTCTGACTCCACACCATGATATGTATTTTTTTTTTTCATTTTTTCACCATTGAGAGACACCTTTAGGAGGCGTGCCCGAACTACACCTTTAGGAGGTGTACCAGTTCTACAGAGCTGGTATTGCCGTTAACATGGCAGTGCCAGTACCAAACAATGCAAGCGTAGGAGTGAAACATGAACACTCAACGCGGGATATGCAAGCGCAAAACAAAGTCATACATTGTAAATCCATAGCGCAACGTACATAGTCTGCACGCTTGAAGCGTCTACATACGCGTTGGTAACCTGACAACGTATAACAACACTAAAAAAGGGCAACCATAAGAGAAACCAAGTGGGCTTAAACGCCTACACAACTAAGCAGCCGCAACACAGACCATATATTGATGTCCACGACACCCCGATACTTACAGTCAGATAGCTGGTGCACAAACAGTGACTACTGAAAACTAGTAACACAATCCAAGATAAAACGATGCACAGCAGTGCGATCATTACCAGGCAACACGTAAAAAACACTCAGCTAACCTAGACTGGCCTTGTGTATAAGGCACAGGTCCAACAAGAAGCCCATTTTGTCCGGACTTCCTCAACGAAACTTTACTCGACGAAAAACTGGCACCTACTCCAAGCTCCTTATCTTACATCCTCGCCGGATGCTTTGTTTGTCGTCCAAACAACACGTCTCGAGCACGTCGCGCATAGCATTGATCGCCCCCCCGTATCGACAAATCGACTGTGGACGATTAGAGTGGCTACGAAACCGCACAATACCGACAACGCACGTACACAAACATCCGCCACAGCCCGCAAACGCCAACCGAGGATTCGAAACAGATACAGAGACAAGCATATATTAACTGCTACACCGCGCGAAAGCAAAACGAGGAACCGAACCAAAGTCAGGTGGACACTACGAACTACGTGGCATTCATAGCGTCCGACAAACCATTCTATACAACAAACATCCGTGGAATGCACGCCGATGCGTTTTGTCGCGTCATATTGACGAATGTGCTACCCTAGCTACTTCAGCGTCAGTACAAATTCGCAACTTGGCTCAAAATATCCCAACTTGCGATGGAAACTCCCTTGGAGGGCATCGTGCCGACTTCGTCCGCCGGTCGTATCACACTCGGGTGGAAGCATGAAACCCTACCAGCAAGAAAACTTAAGTATTGTTCGTTATCACCAGCGCCTCCTATTCAATAGTCAGCCTAACCAAATACACGGGCGACAAATCCCCTGACAGCCTTGGCAACATTCCACCCACTCAAGTCTAGCCGACGTATTTACGCCCTGCCATGCTAAAGAAAACCGTGTCGCCGTCGTCATACATCCCTCTCGGGAAAGCAATGCCTCCAACTCCCTTGGAAAGCCATGAATCCGTACTGCCGCAAAAACTATAGTCCACATATCACGTCCGGCGACTTCCCTCTCCATCTTCTACCTCGCGTCGGCCTAACATATGCGATGGACAACAACTGCGGCGATCACTATTCGTACCCGCCTGCGCAAGGCAGTTAACGATTTTACAAAAACACAGAATTCATAGTTGCAAATGGCAACATCTGTCGGGGGTGTTTACACGCTAATTTGGGGTAATGGCGAAACAGTGCCTCACGCACAAACCCACTACAACCCAATCCAATGATTATCTCCCGATTGTAAACCTCGTGGGCGAGCCCGTCAATGAGCGAATAATGGAAAAAAATCCGCTCAACAAGAATAAAACCAATTATGGGCACCACTTCAGTCCAAGGGTCCCTTGTTAGATATAACCAGTTGGGCCAAGACGTACAACGGTTACATCGACCCAGATATTTGCAGCGAATCTGTTCTGTGACTCTCCACCCGGTACAAAAACGCCTTTTGAGACGAAGCTGTATGATTTTGACACCAGAACACGAAAACACCGATTTTCCTGGCATATTCCAGTATGTGGCGACATGCGTTCAGATCGAGCTGTGCTGTTCCATTGAATAGGTCGACCTCACCATCTAACTCTCTCAGGTGACACCAGCCACAATACTCCCATGCCGATAGCCGGATACCATCCGTGCAACTTCAAACACCTGGTAGCTATGAGAGATCGATCGCATAGCTGTAAACACTACTGCCGACAGCAAAAATGTTCTTCGACAATACTATCAATGGCATGACGAGGGGATCGTAATGTATGTAGACACCTACGATCCGACTTTTCTGCATCGCAAGCGTGCATATTTCCTTGCTATCGAAGACCAGTACCGCAGTTTTACCAAAGCAGTACCGTGAACACCGCATCTCGTTACGCCTCAAGATGCCGTACTACCCTTCGACTACTTTACGATTCACAATACCGTACCCTGTTCGAACTGGAGTACTGCAGTTAATCTATCTGTACTTCCTAAGGCAGTCTGGCCTCTCAACCTGCGACCTCCTCGTGATTTCGTTGTACCATATTTTCCTTCCCCTGGTGTCACGAATCCTGAACCATTGGTCTTGTTCCCGCCTCTGGACGATCGGCGCCATCGGGGGTGGCGACGGCGGCGGCGGAGGTGCCTTCTTCACCATGCCACTGGGTTGACCCCACGTAGACTGAGTGGTGAATAATTGCGAGGTTCCGGCGGAGGGGTAGGGGGGGGGGGGGGTTGCCTCGTTAGGTTTCGCGTTCCACTGGCGTTCAATCAGGTTTCGATAGGGGTAAATAACAACGTCCAACGTGGTTTGTAAACCAGACACTGGTGGTCGCTACATGCGCTAATATACTGTTCTCGGATTCATCCCTCCGCTCTTGGTGAGGCCTGGCACCTATTTCGTTTACGATCTCGTCGCCTCGGCGCTAAACCGTTATTACGTTTGGACGAAACCGACCTAGCGGGCAACCGGTCAAAGGATTGATGAAACTTATTATGAGATTAGACGCGGACTTTGCGGAAGAATACGTGAGGTTAACAGCGAACGGGCGATGACCAATAGCCGAAGCAGTGGAAGCGGGACTTGGCTGGATGCGAGTGATGCATCGGGTAGTTACACAAGTACGACCCGATATGTGTCCGCTTAAGCATGCCCTGTAGATTGGCCCATATCTATGTAGCGACTATGGCCGGTGGTTGCCTCATATGTGCCCAATTAGCGTTTGGGCCCCACGACGTGAATGATGATGCCGTGATCGATCGACAGCTTACATCCAAACCACAATGCGCCTCTATACGCACTCTGTCAAAGCGCCTACTGTCAAGGATGCATCTATGGTGTTGCCACCAAACTCTATGGTGTTGCCACCAAACACTAGTGCTAATACAACAGCGATGGAGGACACCGGTCATCTACTTTTGCTAACATTGATTTCACCGTTTATGGGGGCGATTTCCTGCTCACCTGACCAGTACCGCCAACTCCAAGTATTTTGCCACCGGTCCCCCCATCCCACACTACTGTCTAACGCATACCGAACTTCATGTATTCGGTTGTGCGAGAGATTTTGGGAGTCAGTCTCCAAGGAGAAGAGAGAAAGTCGTAGCATAAGATGGTGTGCTCTGTGACGAGGAATTCGTGCTGCAGGATTGTTTTATGACGGTCTAACAACAGGTCGAGTTTCGTGGCCAGCGAACGCTTCGTAAAACCTCGAACGGGGCCATTACTGCTGGGCGTATTGGAAAACAAAACCCACGTTCGCTTGAAATTACAGACGCTACTCACCCTCTTCGTGATGTTGTTGTAAAAGAAGCTTCTGTTGGTGGCAACATCGATGTGTTCCTCCCATGCTGCTGCAATCTCTCCAGAATTGGTGTCAACCTGCCGCGGCTGATATGCACCCGGGTACCCCGCGGTTGACGGGCGAGACGTGGACGACTCGTAGCTGTTTTTCTTGGCGTTTTTCGTGGTGTTGACGGTGTTCATGGTGTTCGTGTTGTTCGTGGCGTACGTGGAGGTAGGTGTGCACCTTGAATCGAGGTCATCGGACTGGAATGCGCTCGAATACGTCGAGGCTGCCGGACGAGTCGTGGATGATTGGTTGTTTCCCTTTTTGCTGTTCTTCGTGGTGCTCGTGCTGTTCGTGTTCGGTTTGTACGTAGTGCCCGTGTTGTGGCCGTAACTCGAGTCGATTTCGTTGGCGTCGAAGGCGCTGGAATACGACGCGGCTGACGGACGAGGCGTGGACGATTGGTTGCTGTCCTTCTTGCCCTTCTTCGTATTGCTGATGTTGCTGGTGTTGTTTGTACTGTTCTTGCTGTACATGGTGTCGTCAGTGGGAGTGAAGGTTGAGTCGACCCGTCCTGACTGGAAGTCGCCACCAGGATACGTCGCGCTTGCCGAAGGATCTGTGGGCTGGTGGTAGTGGCTCTTTTTGCCGCTCTTCATGGCGTGAATGCTGTTCACGTTGTTCATGCCGTTCATGCTCGTGTTGTACAGGGTGTCCGTATTGTGAGTGAAGCCCGAGTCCGCGTCGCCGGATTGGAAAGCACTCTGAAACGCGGGAGATGCTGGCGATGCCGTCGAGGAGTTGGGTTTTCCTCTGTTGGCGTTCTTGACGGCCAGAGTGTCCTTCGCAGCGTTCGTGTAGCCCGTGCTTCTCATGGTGCTTGTGTTATTAGGCGTGTAGCTTGGATTGGTGTCTCCTGACTGGAAGTCACCCCGGTATCCCGAAACAGATGAAGGTGCCGTCGATGCGCCGTAGTTGCCATTCTTGCCACTCTTGGCAGTCTTCGTGCTGTTCATGTTGTTCGTGCTGTGCATGATGTTGGTCTTGTCGGCGATGAACCTCGAGTCGGTTTCGCCGGACTGGAAGTCGCTCGGATACCCCGTTATTGCGAGAGGTGCTGTGGGCGCGTTGTGGATACCCTTCTTGCCGTTCTTCGAAGTGCTCAGGCCGTTCACGTAGTTTGTCGGGTCCGCGTTGCGCGTGTCATACCTTTCAAGCAAAGGGAGAGTGTGTCCGTCGTAAGTGGGTCAACCCTATCGTCGTTGCGATGACTGCTACGTTACAACCGAAGATTGAACGACTTGTGCTCGAGGCACGAATAAAAGGTGTCCACCGGCTCCGGCGCTCATGGAAAACAATTGTGGATATCTGTTTTCACCATTTCATCGATTCACACCGTGGCCTGATTTGTGGTAGATCAACGCTAAATGGATTTCCCCGAGACCAACCCCCGACTATTCAGCCAGCCTCGAGATTACTATCCATCTAAGCCTTGGTATCTGGTCAGACGCAGTTGCAATCAAACATCCAGGAGGTAAATGTAAATGCTCAGCAGACACACGCCGTTGCTCACTGTCTGAACGCGAGCGCATTGAGTCCCTTCAAACTGTGCACCCGGAAAAGCGGTAGTTAGTGTGTTCTCACCTGTCCATATTCCAATCTTGGCTTGGATCTCCGACCAACACCGATGAAAACGCTGAGGTCACCATCTCCTCCTATTTGATGCCTTTCCCCCCTGTGTTCAGCTTCTAGGTGTTCTGCGCCGCAGCCCAGGCAGTTAACTAGAACAACGCGAACAGCAGCAACACAGGGAAATAGAGGACATTCCACAAAGCAAGCAGCGGCGTTTGAGACAACGTGGCATGCGGGTATGACATGAGGGAATAAAAATACTTGCTTGCTGTGTCGGAATTGAACGCTGCATGTTGTCAGCCTACGGGTGAATACCGATGTGTCCATTTAACGATGTCCTCTCTATTATAGTTGCCATCTATTTACGGTCAATTTTTCCAAAGCAGTAACCCTCACAGCACGCATTCTGGTTCGTAACGTGTACCGGTACGTGTTCGATTCGGCTATCCCCAGACCACGCGTTCTTCGGTGATCACAGTCTACGTTATATGTTGGGCTGACTCTATTCTTGTAGCACGGGGGGTAGTCTTTCACCTTGTGGCAGGGGTCTATGTACAAACATTATATAATATTCTCGTGGAAAATCTTGATCATTTCGTCTTGAGCGTACCGTCGTTGGCCCTTCACATTGTGTGAGGTCGTCGGTGGGTAGGTCGGTGGATGGATGGGCGGGAACCAATTGAGCCACACGACTTAATAACCTGCACACGACGAACAAGGCCCAATCTATGTACCGTTGTTGTGCAAACTAAATCATACGTACAGCTGTGTCCACGTATATTCGAGTCTGGCGTCCTTCTAAATCATTCGATCTCACATACAGTAGGACGAGTACGTCACATTTTCTCCTTTTCCACTGATGTATGCAGCAAATGAACGATTGCGGCAAATTTGTTCGTCCTGCGAAAGTAGAAATCTACCCGTGCTGGTAATGTAGTTTCTATTCGCCATCTAGTTTATAGGGGTCATTTGTGCATAAACGACACTGAACGCCCAGTGCGCGGCTCATACAATGCACTGCATCGGCCAGTGGCATTTGACGAAACGGTCAGATTGTGACGTACATAAGTCTGAGAATCTCCCACGCCTTACACAAGTGTCTATTGGTTTAGGTAGACAATGCATACGACACGACCAAACTGTATTGTACGTCTGGTATTGATGGCGTTGCTATCTTTTAGCGACGACTGACCGCCAATACGTTTCCATTTGTACGCCTGGGTTTCTGTATGAGTCGGGAAGGTAGGCGACGTAAACATTATACGAGGCGGTAGTAGCAGCTGGCGGGACCTGGGATACGGTTAGGATATCACCCCTAGAATCTTGTACCTCAGCTTCCAACGGGTGCTCGCGTGGGTTGCAACCCTATTTCTTTGCCGGGGGCATCTGTTTGGGACTTTGGGTTTCATGATGCGCACCGCCATGAGGTCATGGCATTATTTGGAACACCGCATGAACAGTGTATACGACTATATACCCCGTTTCAAAAAGAGGTTCAGAGTCACCTGCACGAGTGGCTGTAGCTATATAGAGCGTACACCCTCTGCCTTAGTCTTGCTGGCGGAACATCATGTCCAAACACAAGCGAACACGTTGATGCCGGCACGAAACGCCGCAGACCCCGCAGACGGATAAGGCGCTGCCGGGTATACTGGGGCGGTTCTCAACAGTTTGTATCAGCTTGATGCGGGGGTCGCGTGGTCTGTCTCGCCACCGATCTGCCGATCGCCCGGCCTCTCGATACAGTCGACTCGCCCAACGCTCAGTACATCGACCGCGTTGCTTCGTGTATCCACCCGGCCGCTCCATGGAAAATAATAGTGCATCTACGTCCATACGCTCTGTGCCGTCCACTACGGTTTATTCAAGCACGCTTCGTAAACGTACCTGCTGTATATACGGGAGTTGTATCATACGTCCACATGATTCCGATATGTATTAAGTTGATATTGAAACACTCACAGTACAGTTTTCATTGCAAAAAAGGGCGATAGGGCATTTTGGTATGTTTTTATCCTGGGGCACTCCGCGAGCACAGGCGGTTAGGTGGATAACTCATTTAAATATGACGTCGTTGGCACGACACGGCTTCCAAAGTTTGTGTCAAACCAATATTTGTTTGAGCCAGAGTAGGCACCGATACGGAAATGATGTATAGTAAAATCCAGTATTTAGTGATATACATAAATCGTTGATATTTCACCTTCGGATTCCCTGTCAGCACAGGTGGATAACTCATTTAAATATGACGCCGTTGCTACGACACGGCTTCCAAAGTTTGTGTCGAACGAATATTTGTTTGAGCCAGAATAGGCACCGATACGGAAATGATGTATAGTAAAACCCAGTATTTAGTGATATATATAAATCGTTGATATTTCACCTTCGGATACCCTGTCAGCACAACAACCAGTTGGTTGGCAACGCATCGAAACATGACGTCGATGGCAAAGCACGGCTTCGAAACCCTCTGTCACAATATGTCTTTTCACACTAGGAATACTTGCTACGCGCGCGTGGGCCTAGCGCCCCGCAGACAGCGCCACGGGGACACTGTCTCTACGTGTCCCCGATTGTTTTTTTCGGAAGTCGGGCAGGCATGCGCACGACCGACAAACAAACGTTTGGCCATCTGTTTTCGTCCGAAAGGTCCCACGATCAAAGCGGGGGGGGCGGGGCATTGTTATTTTAATGTCCTATGTTGTGGGGTACTACATTGTATACAGGGAGTAACCTCGTAGCACCTCTAGAAATGAACCCCAGTATGGAAGACAAGCGACAGCTGCAGTGCATGTAAATAGTACAAAGCCCATTCCTGCAGAGAGAGGAAAAAAAGCGGTGTTTAACTTGGAAACTTGGTTAAATAATTTAAGGGCTTGCGATATATTAACGATTACGTTGTTTTGAGGACTGTCTGGTATTACTCCAAGCAATAATACGTTTCAACTGGAACGACACGTAGGAGCCAAGGGCCACAGTAACGCGCCAGCCAACTGCGTCGAAAACGTTACGTACGCCGCCACCGAACTGAATATTTGTCGCGGATGGCGCCCCCAACCAGGGCCGTCCAAGTCGAAATAAGCGATAACCAAAGTGTTCGGACCTGGAGTCATCCCACAGTAGGGGTGCAGCCGAAGTATATGCACTTCTAACACGAGAATATCAATATCTCACCCGAAGCATTACTTCGATAACAATCGTTCGCGCAAGACGACCAACATTTCTATGCGCTAGTCCTAAACAAAATATACTCGTATATTTACCGTACCGACCGGTTGATCCTCACTTGAGGAGCTCAACCGGTCATAAACGTTTGGCCAAAAAGTGCAACCCCTACCATGAGATGACTCCGAACGATTCTATAACTGTAGGAACGTCGTGCCCAGTCAATGAAGCAGGGGGAGTGCGATCGATCTATATCAGCGGAGCGACTTTTATACCTATCGCAGGGGAGAGTAATTGTTCTTGCATGTGGCAACCCATTAGGGAAAGGGCAACCCAGCGAGGTATTCGATGTTGGAGAGCCCTGCTACGGCAAAGAGAGGGCTCTCGGACCCTCGTAGTTATAACGGACGGGGCGAGGAGACGCCCAATAAAGTTTAAACTCCCCTTGTGTTCAGTTCAAGGCGAACGTCAACAAGTTATAAATCAACATCGGACTTTAGGTGAGGTACAGTGCTCTTCAGTGAAAAAACGGAGTAATTTGGTAGACGGGAGGTTCGAGTCTAAACAACGTTCGCCGTTGTGAATACCTAACGATATTTCCGCATGTTTCAAGCCGACAGATGTGTGAGGGTAGTGCGAAGAGGTACGCCTTCATTCAATTCCACGAATTCTTCAGAATTTCGCTTTATCCTAAAATGCATATATATTACACTTGATTGCGCATATATATGCGTCCCTTAAGGGTGGACGTTTTTACGGTGATACGGCACCTCCGCGTTGGAGAGTTTGTCACTACTTTGGTGTCACTTCACGGAGGCATTATTGTCGTCAACGAGACCGGATCGCCTCACACGTTATGTCTAACAAGACACCGAGACGAGGCAAGCGACCACCCTATGTAACGTGTGCGCGCTATGCTTTGATAGATGCACCCATCAATGTTTCCGTCGAAATAAGAAATTACCACCCCTCATCGTGTACCTGGTACGCGTAGTATGCGCCAACTCGAGGCAAGCAACTCCACTCTTCTAAATAAGAACAAACACATGCAGGTAGCCCAGTACGGAAGACATACTGCTGAACGCGAGTCCCACCTTACAACACTGTATTCAAAGGGCGTCTTCTCTCAACGAAAAAACGAAATGACACTCATGTGCGACACCGTACACACCATAATAAGCCACGTACTACTCTAGAGCCACGAATCATACAATATATAACGGACAAGGTGGCTGTAGGTGGTGCAATGCGTATCACAGCACCATGTACAATGCCACCTGGGTAATATTGTCTGAACATATTTCTCGCTGGTAGTATGACACTTGCAAGAAAAAAAAAAGAGAGGAACACCGGTGTCAGAACATGCAACATATAGAACAGCATGCGTTACCATACGAACCCAGGCCCACGCAACGGCCTACTTGAGCAGTACTACGGGGTGGAGGAGGCACTTTCGGACACAAAACTGTCTATCCGACCGGGCTCCTCAACAGAGGAACAACTACTACTAATATAGTACATTACTGAAGTTCATGGATTTGTGATCCCACGTGTCTTTTCGATATTGTTTCTGGAAAATGCCAAACCCCGTCGTGTTGCGTGAACAATATTTCCCAAAGTCGGGCTCTGCTAAGGTGTATGGGGCGGAGTTCCTTACGCTATTATATGAGCCCGAGAACAATTTGGGCAACCTGCGGAAAAATAGAGACCCCACTACACGTGCAGTATGCCGCGATAGTTGATCGCCCCATCAAGTGGTCGATGGGCAGCCCGGTTGCCTCGTCCCATGACCAAAGCTATTTGCTATTTTATTCGATAGCCATGGTAGAGTGTTTTTAATTTGATGAATTGCCCGCCTCTCGAAGGGTGACCACTGCGTGCCTGCACCCATACCTATATGGGTTATGCCATACGCAAACAGAGACCGAGCAAAGTTCGAGCACCTAAGAACCCACACTCGTCGCGCCCCTTGCTTCCCACGTCCCGTGCTCACCTTGTGGAGGTATTTACGGTATAATCGGCTGGTCGAACGACAGGACTTACTCGGGTGAGTGTGCTTGGAGCGTGTCTCGGTCGGTTGGTAGTTTGGGTAGAAGAGTTGTGGATGGTGGTGGTTGCGGCGGGGGAGGGGCGAAGCGTGTGTCTACACAGCAGAACGCCCACAATGAACCGTATACGGGGTAAGGGGACTCCTCCTATTCTGAGTTCAAAGAAAGAAATAACATTGTTCTCTCGCTGAGACCAGCAGCTGCTGGGTGTCATGGGT
>JBBMKB010025452.1:0-13677 GCA_037833945.1 Alaria marginata | reverse complement strand
GGGTTTGGGTGGGTTTCCCCCCCCCCCCCCCCCGGCGGAGGCCCGATTACGAAAAAAAGGGAGTGTGGATCAGTGGGTCGTTCTTTTTTTTTCTAGCTGTGAAAGTGTATGAAAAGCTGTTTCACATCTGTCTCACGCCACGGCAATGTGATTTATATTTTACACGGGCCCTTGTACGACGTGGCCGATGTCTCTAAAATCGCATGTATATCTTTATTTCGTCGTACAGCAGATAGATTACGGTTTTCCCGTAGTGAAGCTTATCTTCTCTCCCCTCCACTACGTGACTCTTGTTGTGGAGCGCAAAACGTATACAGATCAAACGATGTCACAGTTAGTTGTCATATGGACATAGGATTGGTGACGTCAAGGTTCTCACAGTTGGTCGGGAATATAGGATATGCTCCGAAGTGGAGCATCGCACCCTCTGTCACTGCTTATCGCGACCTTGAGTTTGATCCTGGGTCTAGAGCTGCCAGGAGATGAAGGAGATATAATTAACCAAACTAAGGAGGAGAGTTTCACCATCCACCATCCAGCAACGACTACCTTGCGTCCCCCCGGGGACTTCTTTACACTCGCCTTGGTTTTGATCGCGCATACGGGGCTGCCAGCTCTTATTTTCACGTTCGTCGACCCACGTCGAAGTACTTTCTTAAGTCCGCCGACCAACGACGTCGAAATGTGCTTACTCGAAGCTACACGTACAAGCAAGTAATAATCTGTACCTGCGCGCGTTTTGCACTCTGCACGTCCTAGTGACAGAAGAAAAACATAGCAAGGTATCTGGTACGAGCATGTAAAAATGTTAGAACGAAGGCGCTCTTTGGTACGGGAACTTGACGGACAACGCCACACGGTGCTATTTGACTATTTATGACCTGGTACGAAGGACTCCGTATATAATATTAATATTACAAAAAAAAACTAAAAAATACTCGTACGACCAGGTAGAAAACTAACCTAACCTAAATTAACCAGGTACTATATACCCGACTGTAAATTAACCAGCTACTATATACGTATAATATATGAAGAACCTCATCGAAAATTTCAGTTGTTCATTGCTGCATTCGCCTAAATGCCACGTAGCCTCCAACCTAGCCTACGTCCATTCCAGTAGGCCTGTGAAAAATAAATGGCCCCGTACCAGCTCATGAGCGCATCGAATGGACTAGTACTACCGGACCAAAAATGGACTATTAATAATACTGCGAAAAAAGGACTAATACTGCTGGACCAAAAATGGACTAATACTACGAAAAATGGACGAATACTACTGGACCAAAAATGCAACTAACAACGAGACGACAGGACGAAAAACTATTACAAAAAAACGAAGAAAGCTGCCCCAGTCAATATCGCTGAAATACTGGCGATGAGGGAGCATCACAAAATCGTGGGTGCTACAACGGCCACTTTGTTATGAGACGTTGCTGCAGGCGTGCAGCTCAGTCCAACAATGGGACAAAGGGTCGTGCTGTCACGTTCGTCCGACCACAGCAGAAGCACTTCATGCGTGAGCTGCGGTCCATATAGTACGAAGCTCCTCCCCGGCCTTTCCGGCTTGATCGTCTTCACCCGAAAGCAAAGCGAGCAATCCCAGAGCAAGACGCCCTTTCTCGTCGCCCGCGGCGGCCGTATCCTGGAGGGATAAGGCGCGTTCAAACTCCTCTGATTTCAGCTGCGCCGCCGAGATAACCTGACAACAACACAACACGTGCATAAAACGCACGGGAAACAATGCGATATGAGAAAATCGCGTGAAGACGAGGCCTCGATTAGATTGCGGACCTTGAGCGTTTCAGGAGGTTATGGGTTTGGAGGGCTGGCTTGAGTCAAGAATCAAGCGACGAGTTCGACGGCGGGTTTGAAAGCTTAAACTGCATACCATTTTCTTCGTTTCTCACCGCCTTTGGGAGTTGGGCCAAGCGTGCCACGTTTATCCCGAAACTTTTGGGACAGGGGCCCGGCGCAAGCTTGTAGAGAAACGTGACCCTCTGATCTCCGTCGTTGTCCTCCACTAGGCATGACATATGACCCAAAGCCACCTGCGAACATACGGAGGAATCGCAGGCTTAGCAAGTTGAAGAAACTTCTACTGCGATACACAAAGCCGTTTCTGTTGGTACGTTCACAGGATTTTGTTCGAGCGATAGCATGAATAGTAGGCGTAGTACGATAGCATGCCATAGAAAAGCGCCCAAAAAGCAGGAAAAAAAAAAGCCGTGACTGCTTTATCACCCAAGCAAATAGAAATAATAGTCAGGCAGGGGAGACGATGCAATGGCAACCCAACACAAAAAGCACAGCAGTTTTCGACCACATTACGCACCCGTTCTTCACAACAATCGACCGACCGACCAATCAATCAAACAATCAATCAATAAACAACTCAACAATATATATAAAACGGTGCAATTAATAGGCGCTATCGCGACGTCGCGCAAGCATTGTTCATTCACCTCACTGTGCTGACCCCACTCTTCGACGAGCGAGTGGTAATGCGTCGCGAACATTGCCAAGCACTTCGCACTCTTCACCAGATAGTGGGCAACAGCGTGCGCGATAGCCGTGCCGTCGAACGTGGATGTCCCGCGGCCTGCGAGAGGTGTTGAGGAAAAGGTTATCGTGTCAAAGAACAGCTCCATATAGTATATGAATCTGACTGTAGTCGAATACGAAACGTAACAACACCAGACAAACTGCATGCTCAGCTCGGAAACACAATCAAATAGGCTTCACGGCTGTCCAACAGGAACGACCGGAACCCGTCGAGTCGTGCGCTTTTCGTCTCACTTTTTTTAACGTCATTATCAGTCTTAGAATCCAATTTGGCAAACACGCCTGTCCTCACCCAATTCGTCGAGAATAACGAGGCTTCTCCTCGTGGCGTGGTGGAGAATGTTGGCGGTCTCGCTAAGCTCGACGAAGAACGTTGACTGTCCGGCCAGGATCCGGTCTGACGCTCCAACCCTCGTAAAAATTCTGTCGAACGGAGTGAGGTGTGCCTCATCCGCCGGAACGAAACAACCCACCTGTTGGAAAAAATATCGCTAGGGACATCAGGATTACCTTTTTCATGATTAATGGCCACACCAAAAATGTGCGGGAACACTTGATACCATAAAAAAAAGTCGGAAAAAAAGTTGAGAAGGGTGAACGAAAACCGTACTGTTGTTCACCTGCGCAAGGATGGCGACGAGACACGTTTGCCGGAGAAGGGTAGACTTCCCGCCCATGTTCGGTCCGGTGAGCAGGAGCATGTTCGGTACGCCGGGCGCATCGTCTCCCAATCCTGTTGGCGCCATCCCCAGGGCAGCATCGTTGGGGATATACTCGCCGCCTTGGTATGTTTGAGCTAGACAAGGGTGGCGCGCGTTCTTGAGGCGAATGAACGACGGCGTTGCGGCTCCCTCGTAGAACTTGGGCCTCGAAAAACCTGGCTGAGCTGAGACGTCAGCCAAAGAAAGCAAAGAGTCCAAGTGCGCCAGGCAACGCACAGCGCTCGCCCACAACTCCCTGTGTCCATCAAAGGTGGCGAAGAGACGACGCATCTAGAAATCGTGACGACGCACACGGCAGCGAGACGGGAAAATACTTGATGAGCAACGGAGCGGTCATCAAATGCGTCTCGCAATTTTTCAACCTACAGCACACTCCATGCGGCCTTCGTCACGCGCTGTGAGCGTACCTGATCTTTCTGCGCGTCGTCCAGCTGCTGCTGTGCAACCGTAAGCTCTTGAAGCTTCTCCTTGATGAACGGTGTCCAAAAACGCATCCAGCCCTTCTTTTTGCTCTTCAGCTCGTATTCTGACGGCTGAGGGCGAACACATGGTCAGAGGTTAGAACCGCTGTGGCCGACAAGCCACACGGCGATACACATGTGGAATACACCGGCGAGTGGAAAACGAATTGCGATAATTGCGATGTAGCATACTCCGGAGTAGTCAGTATAGCCACGACAACTGCATTTAAGATGCGAACTACATTAACACTCCCAAATTACTGAGAAATTACCCCTGAAGCGTCCCAAAAGTTCACTACTACTGCTACTACTACTACTGCTGGAAAAAGGAAGGATAGTCTCATACAGCGTCAAAGTCATACTGCATGAGTGAAGCCACAAAAGCACCTGTGGCTTCCTGGAGAGGTGCTTTTCCGGCACTTCAATCTGATATCTGTCCTTGGCGCTGCCCCAGTAGTTCAATTCCGAGCAACCAATGCGCTTCCGTTGCTCCTGGAGATGCCCTTTCAGCTCGCGCTCGATTTCGCTGATGCGCTCCTGACATAACCAACACATCGCAAGGTCAAAATTGGGTCGATGTCAACCGGTCCACAATGCTGTGTTCAATGGCTGAGTTCGTATCAAAACTGTTTTGGCGCAGGTTGTTTTCGTCTAGCCTAATGTCCTGCGAAATTAAACTTGGCACGGACGGCGCACGTGGACTATGGGTGCTTTGGATTCGCGATCCTTTGTTTTCGGTTTAGGTCCACGCGACGCTGGTGAGCAGCTTAGGCTATCAACCCGCTTACCTTTGCCGCATCGAAGACGGTGTCAAACCCCGGTTTGAGCTTCATGACCTTGTTCCCCTTTGAGGGGGCAACGTCAAAAGCGTTTCGAAAGAACGAGATACCTGATGACATGTCCGGAAATTGTCCGCCATCGGACTTGGGAATAACGCACTTGCGCAAGAGAGCACTTTCCACCGTCGCCGACGAGAAAATTGCGGGGAAGCCGTCTGCTGTTTCAAGTCCGTCCAAAACGCTGAGGAAGTCATTCACCTGCACGAGAAAGTTGACCAAGTTACTTTCAGAATTCCAGTAGGCGTCACGTCGCATAGGTAGAAACTTGTTATTTTGGACAGGCGTTTTGTTCCGTTTCTGAAATAAGCCAGCGAGTACATCTTCGTACCTTGCGTGTTGAGTACTTGGTGTCCTCGTACATGATGGCCCGGCTTTCAGGGTGCTCGCTACTCCTGTGCTTTGAGGCCATGGAATGGACACGCGATAGGAGCCGCTCAAGATCTGGTAGCTTCTTGAGAAGGGCTCTTGAAGCGTCAGCTTCCGGGGAGAGGGCCATCGCGAGCTCCGAAACCGCATCCAAGCGAACGTTGATATGTCTGCCAGAGAAAAAAGGCATAAAAGAAGTAATTCAAGACGGTGAAAGTTGTGCCGCCTCTACGAATCACGCAGCACAAACGAGTCTCAATAGTGAGTCTGCAGAAGTTGCAAGCCAACTTGTCTACCGCTCTGTGTTAAGAATAGGAGCGCAACCCGAACGTGGGCTCCGGCGAGTGGCTAAAAGATGCGGTCGCATGACCTGCGGTGAGGGTGCTATGAATAGCCAAAATTGCCTATACTTCAAAACACTGGTTTCAAATGAGTTTCTGATAGTGATATCTCCTCACCTTGATAGGAGAAGCGGCTTCAGCACCCAGTCCCTGAGCAAGCGTCTGCCGAATGCCGTACCGCATCGATTGATGAAAGCCCACAAGCTACCCTTCTCGCCCCCGTCACAACTATTGCGCAGCACCTCGAGGTTCGACAATGAGACCCCGTCCAGAACCATATGCGATTGCATGGAGGTCTCGGCGCTGCTCCCTGGCAAAGAAGACGCGCTCGGGAGGGTGTGCATCTCTTGATCGTCATTCTCAGCGCTGCACGATTCGCCATCCCCAGACGGGGGAGGAACGCCGGCAGGCTTCATGTCTGAAGGGATGTACGCTACAAAGCGTTGCATAGACAGCAAATCGTGGTCAATGAGGGCCCGTCGAGTGTGCCATGTGGCACCCCCCAAAGCTGACAAGGCCATGGCACCATCCTTCCCGCCATCGATAACAGCACGGAGAATAGGTGGCCACTGCGAGACGTCGTCGCTTGCCTCGTCGTTTCCGCTTTCCTGATCCTGCCCCTCCTTGCCTCCGCCGTGGAAGTACCGGCCGCCCTTGAGCTCCTTTACCGTACGGGGGGCATCCCAGAATTCGGCACCTTCGTGTAATATGACGATCGACGCTAGCGGAGCCATGCACTTGACCATGTGCACTGTAGTCTCCGATAGGTTACCCTGAGGGGATGAAAATACGTCCATGTTAGGATCCCTCAAACAAACCCAAATGCAGTGTCCCCAAAATAGCTATTCAACGCCCAGTAGCAGAAGTCAGAACCATGTTCGATAGAGACCCACCACCACGTCCAACACACACACTATTAACAGATCAAGGTGTCAATGTTAGATGGCCCTCAAGACAAAATCATCGAAGGGGCGTGGCGGTTCGGCAGCTGGTGCACGCGCTGCATATCGTGGGTCACACCTCGAGCTTGTTTCCATAATCTTTGCGGCGCAGATAACATACGATATTGGGTAGGTCTAGACCATTCACTTGGTGCCCGTAAGACCGCAGCGACAACCTCACCTTTTGCATCACAATTTCCACCGGTAGCTGCTGAGCAAGCAGGGTCCGAAGCCGTGAGCGGGCAGGGTCATCGGCAAACTGACCAAGGCTGAATGTCGCTGTCGTTGCATCCACCATGCAAACACCATACTCGCATACGGCTGCCGGAGGGCCGTCGTCGCCGTCCCCTTCCGCCCCAGTTTCTTTCGGCGGAGTCAAGGCGCTTTCCTGCGCACAAGAAACGTGATTCGCAGTTAGCGCATCGAGACACCAACGACAGCTAATACTACTGCCGTCAATAAAGTTGACAACATAAATACTCCTTACTATATTTAGTAGCAATGGCTTTACGGCTCAAATAAGGCAGAAAGCGAAAAAGGGCATTATTGCGCTCCTACATTGCGAGCCATGAGTAAGCTTGGCGCTGTGTTCCGAAACGATTGGTTTTTAGATCGTTCGGGCAGGGAGATCGAAGAGCAGACCATGCAGAGGGGTGCGTAATCGTCGGATTCCTTGGCGCATTAGACAAGAGAAGGCTGAGAAATGTGCGAAGGCGAAAGACAGCGAACTACGAAGACTTTGGACGCACAAACAGTTTAATGTTTACAGGTCAAGGGATCTCAGCGCACACTACGGTTGAAATCACAGACAAGCATGCCAGCGGGGGGACATGCCCGAGTGCGCGCCACAAAATTGAAAAGGGATATGGCGCTGCTGTCTAATACCATTGACACGTAAAAACAACAAAAAACAGCCACGAGCCGAGAGCGTATGGCCTACCGGTACAAGGGAAAGAAAGGGACTGGGTCTAACGTAGGAGAGCACTTGCCAAGATTGTTTTCTCACCTTGATCGATAGGATCATGTTCACTGAACGCGGGGAGCCGTCTGGGGTGGACGACACATCGTCCAAGAAGCAGTAAGTCCTTGTGCCACGACTGAGGATGCTGCACAACTCCCGTTTCACAACCTTGTCCTTCAGCTCGTGCTTGCCTTTCGCCGCATTTCGGACCTTCAGCATATCGGGAGTCTCAACCTAATATCTCGCAGAGCGCGCACGCACGGATAAGAATCGTCACGAGAAAGAAAGCTTAAAAAAACAAGCATGCGCTCATATTATTCACCTACCACTACGTCATCATGCGTCGGAATTGTGGAACGTGCTCCACTCGGCAATGATCACACCCCAGTGCAAAAAAGTCACCTGTTCCACCCGCGCGACCCGAAACCCCTTGGACACAAGGCTATCGGCAAACTTTCCATAGGAAATTTCCGGGAAACCGCTGTGCGCCTTCTCGCCCTTCATGTAGATCAGATCCAGCTCCTGCATGCCGACATCTGCGTCTTGATGAAAAAGTTCGTAAAACTTCCCGACCTGCCAAGGCAACAAAGTTGGTTCTGTTGTTAGTATTGTTATCAAAGATACCTCGCGCCAGGTAAAGGACGATACGTCGGCCGCAGACAGACCTGACACTGGTCGAGCTGCGAACAAAAACAAGCCACCAAAATTGAGAGTTGAAATTTGAAACTGCATGGAGAACGCACCTTGAAGAAGAGAACGGTGTCCATGTTTTCGCTCTTGAACAGCCACCACTGCTGCATTGCCGGGGTCTGGGCCTTGATAAAAGATGGCGGCACGTAAAGAGTCCGGGGGTTGTAGTTGTCGTCATCCGACGTTCGCCGCGCCTTATCCTTTCGGTCGTTGTACAGCCAGCGAAGCCCGTGGTGGGTGTGGCGACCAGTCTCCAGTACTCCCTCCGGCAGAGGGGTGCTCGCGCGCGCCAAGGGAGCCGGAGAAGAGACTGCGGTGCCGAGTCGCGGCGAGGATGCACCGTTCGCGCGGGACGCGGCCGAAGGGGTGCCCACAAAGGGTCCCAGACTGCCACCTGCTGACTTTCTCTTTCCGGTATGAGTCGAGGTTGTTGGTGATTTGGTCTCTGTGATGGCGTATGAAGCTTGATCCGAGGCCCTCTTCAGTCTCTTCGCAGAGGATGGAGTTGAAGCGGTCTGTCCGGCACGCCTCTGCTTCGACGATGGCGATGTCTTGACTCGTGGTGTCGCGGGAGGGTCAGAGTGGTCGCTGTCCGCGTAGCCATCTGATTCCTCGTCCTCGCTCTCGTTGGCCTGGCTCTGTGGCGAGCGAACATCATGATGCAAAACGCACCGAAGACCGTAAGCATCAAGTACCAAAAAGTTCGCAGTTAGCTAAGGTTTTCCGACGAATCGACGAACAGAGTATTGTAGCGAGTGTTCGTGACTTCAGGGGTGAGCTACGTATATATAGCAGATCAATGCTACGAAGCCAGCGAGATTCGTTCAACTCGAAAGTATATTGTTAGTTGCATACGACCCAACCCACGACCAGGTACATGCTATAATAGGTATACGTATGAACAGCCTGTCGCTTGACTACAAGAGTAGTATGTAGGCTAGTGGGTAGTACTGTATACCCGGCACCTAGTAACCATACAGTACTGCTAAAAGTGAGTAGGGTGGACGACGTAACAATTTTCCGCCATCCTTCCGTAAGATACACCAGGTACACATCATATGTACGGTACATAGCTGAAGTGTCATTATATTTTTTCTTAATATATCAAGCGCTCAGAGACGTCTCCCAGTGGAAGCCTGAGTGTCCCGATATATTTATGACGGTGGATAATCGCTTACGTATAGATGTGCGGCCTGTTTGATCACGTCGACGGTGTCAATTCATATGCTCACCCATCCGGGCTTGTTTGAATACTAACATGATACAGTAGTAGCAGTTGTATTATGTAAAAAGTAAGTTTTTCGGGCCCACTTAGCCGCGGTTTTTTTTTGGGGGGGGACGATTTATTTACGTATTTCAGGGGGGGAAAAGCGATGTGGCTGGTGTTTCATCATGCTCCGCTCGCATGCTCTGACATTTGAGAATTTGTGTCAAATGTTTCGAATTCGATTATTTTGTGCAGGTAAGCTTGATTTTTTTTCGGTTTTTTCACACGCCGGGTGGCGGGAGGGGAGGGAGGGGAGCCAGAGGTGGCACGGTGCACGACAAAATCAGTATGCATTAGCATGAGAGTCAATCATCTTCGTTGTGGTTTCAGGATACATGTTTTGGCCCAGCCTTTGTGTCATGTAGTTCCTGGTAGTGTCAGATGGGCATTAGAAGAGCTTTAGGATCAAGTGCACCGCTCGTCGCCTGAAGCAAAACACTAGCCTCTCACCCACCAGTCGCCGTACGGTAACTCTCAGGTGTGTGTTTGAAAGCATGGGCATGTTTGGTATACCAAGAGCAGGAGGGGTAACATATACGGGCATCCGCGATAGCACCAACCCGAGCATCAGGCCTGGGCTGGACTTCTGCTGGCCTGCAATATATACAGGGAGTACACAGGGAGTATAGCATTCTACAGTCTCAGGAGGCATTGCGTACGAAAATGATAGCTCGCTAATGATAGCTCAATGCGTACAAAACACTTGCCAATAGTTTTCCGACCTCTATATACGAAATACCAAGAACTACATCTTATTGAGTGCCACAGCAGTATAATAGTTGTTGATTTTGTTCCCCTCAATGCGGGTTATAGAGTTTCCATGCACGGAACGATTATATGTGGACGAAACTTCCTTGTTGAGTCGTCCCGCTGACCCTGGTATTAGCAGAGGGGAGTAACCGGCCTATATCTTTCACGAGGGCATTTACACCCTCGCAAGCACGCGCGGTCGAAGTATTACACGCAGCTTGCAGAGTTGAGTTTCGACGAAATTCTCGATCTCACAGCTTAATGAAGCGTCATTTTGATTTTTCATAATATAACCAGGTTCCTGGTACCAGGTAATATAATACCAGTTGAGATACTCTGTACTCGCAGATACCTGGTATGTACTATTCATAGGGATGTGAGTTGGCTAGACTTGGCGGCTAGTTTTTAGTTTTTAGTTGGGTGGTGAAGCCAACTAACTGACTTACAGTAGCCTTTCTTAAAAACGCCACTCGTCAAGCAAAACGCGCGCCAGTTACGTGCATACGGTAGACGAACTCCGCAAATTACCGCACGCAACCAACTATAATAGCCAACTATAATAGTCTAAATAACTACCATACGAAATAATGACTACCCTGGTATTAATAGTTGGCCGCTCAGCCAACTAATTCACAGCCCTAGACTACCGTAGTATCCTCTGTGAAAGCCCGCCGGGGCGCCTAAACATTTTTGGTGACAACTAGCACCCCGGGGCGTTCTCAGAGATCGGGGGGTGATCTTTCCACAAACAAACAAAAATACCCGGGGCGAATATTCCCCGGGGTGTTGGTCTCTTTTTTTTTGTTCGGGGCACCCATCGGACGAACACACAAACACACACTTTGCCGCGGACCTCTAGCGCTGGAACCCACGATGTCGGGCCTAAACAACATCTACGAAAAAGCATTCAAGAAGCAGAACAAAGGCGGTTGGGGAAGCTTGCGCCGTTCGCCGCAGGGGGAGGACACCCCCTCCGACACCCCCTCCGTCGCCAAAAAGGTTCGGGCGAAACGAGAGTACCCCACAACCGGGTTCGTCCTCACTCGCAATGCACCATTCGGCTGATCCCGCACGAGGAACGCCCCGTTGGTCCGGTGATGCGAGTGAGGACGAACCCGGGCGTGGGGTACCCTAACCCTGTGGATTTATGTGAAACTCCCGTCGGGCGGCCAAAAAAGTAGCCGAAAAACTAACACCCCGGAGCGAACTCCAAGGTAGAGTGGGGCGTAAAAAAAGAAAAGAAAGGAAACAACTTAGCCCGGGGCGTTCTCAAAGTTATTCTGCATCCTCGGCGGGTTTTTTTGGGGGGGAAGCGTTCACAAGGCCTGGGGCGTTTACAAGGCCCGGGGGCGTTCACAGACATATTACCAGAAGAAACTCACGTCCAAGATTCCGGACAAAAAAAAAAACGACACGGATGTGGATACCAGGTCCTATCCCCTAGATCGTACCGCCTCGTTATCACTACAATCCTTCAAGGCCTTCCTGGCTCCTCGGGGGTACTCTGAGATTACCTTTCGTTGCTGACCCCCGAGAGTGTGGTAATGCCACACAACCCCACGTCGGTGTGTCTCCACACCCAAATATACGAAGAGATCCACCTGCTACGGGACTACCGTCCCACATTTGGCGTCTCGGCCTGCTACGGGACTACCGTCCCACACGGATCATGTTAAAATTCACACAAAATTCAAACACGAGCAGTTTACGACAACAATCGTACACCGCGTGCCGCGTAAAAGTCATGCTTCACACCCGAGTTAGCGAGTACAATGAAGCGTACCTCGTATGCTGAGCCGTCGTCATCATCTCTGCTGCCCTGCAGCTGGTCCTGATCCCACTCAACCTCATCGTCGTCGTCGTCCTGAATTGCCTTTGATCGACTCTTCCGTACGTGCTTCACCGCCTCCTCCTCCTCCTCTTCTTCCTCCTCCTCGTGCACGAGTTCGAACTGGAAAAAGAACGGAAGGGGGCAGCAAGCACAGACGTCAAAATTTCAGCAAGAAAGTATTGCTGTGGCATCCTTGCTAGGATCCAGGAAACAAGAGGTCTAGACCACAGTTTTCGTTCTGTGCATAGGTACCATAGGGTGCTCCTTGTCGAGGAGGGCGGCTGACCTTCTCTTTGTGGAGCATCAGCTTCTCCTTGTCCCCATCGTCGTAGTGAACCAGGTGCATTCCATCCTGATCGGAGAAGTCAACAACCTTGCCGAAGTACCAATTGTTGTCGTCCCGCCAGAAGACCTTGATCCGTTTTCCAACCAGCTTGGCGGGCTGTTGGTTCAATGGCTTCGAGCCGGCTTGGGGTTTGGGTTGCTCGACTCTCGTGTTGATCTTAGCTTTGGCTTTCGGGGTAGGGGTAGATGGCTCGGTGTTGGCTTCCGGAGCAGATTGCTCAGGCTTGGCTTTCGGCTTGGCTTTCGGAGTAGACTGGTCGGGCTTGCTGGTAGGTTCCTTCTTGCTGAAGAAGGAAAACAGGGTTCCCTGCCCTTTCGCCGGGGGCGACTTCTTCGGCTTCATGTTAAAACAGGCTTCAGTCAAGCTGGTCGGCAATGAGCTGTGGACTGCGGCGAGCAGTAGGACACTGATGAAGGATAGGATGCCTGAGGATCTCTCACCCGCGAAATTCAAATTTTGACGATAATGCCTTTGGGGATGAAATCCGGGGAATGGGGACGATTTTTAATCAAATATTGAGGCGTTTTTGGCTGGACGTGGATCTCCGAGATCAGGATTGGATTTATTTCAGAGCTCTCCGGCGTTCTGATCGATTTTTACGGCTAACGGCGAGTGTACTTCTCAGAGCTCTACGCCGTCCTCGGGTCACTTTTACGCCAAACGTCCCAAATATGATACCGTATCACGGCGCTGTTTGAGTTTACCCATGGCGCTTTCGAGCTTCACAGATCGCGTTTCGATGCTATGTTTTACCCTAGTATTGTCCAGTCGGATATGTTTTGTCGAGAGCGTATGGTATCGTACTATTATGAAAAATTATGCAACACCCGGGAGGAAGGGTGGCGGAGTAGGTGGGGGGGTGAGAATGATGAGGATCTACCGAAACATACAGTTGGGGCGTGACAGCGTTGATTCTTCTAGACAAGCGGAATATCAGCGCATGAGGAATGATTCATATATTGTGAATTCATAACACGTACCTGGTACCAGAAACAAACATGCAAGGTACCATTCAGCACAGCAAGAAGAGTACAGGCTGGTATACAGAAGTAGTAGAAGACTACTCTACGAACAGTCAGCAGTACTTTAAAAACGGTGTTCCGCCGCGTTCTGCCTCCCGCTTTCCGCGTTCTCGCCATAATAACGAACGCGGGTCGGCGCAGCGCGGGACGGCGCGAGACGGCGCGTTTCGCCCATTGTGGCACCCAACCCTGACCACCCTACCTACGCCGAAAAGCGGGGCCGAAACGTCCCAAGAAGGCGCATCCCATAAACGTGTCGATAACGACGACAACGCCATGACTGATAAATACCAGGGTACTTACTGTACACAGCTCGGGGTACATGTGAATCACAGTACAGTACAGCAGTAGCGCAGTTGCAGTAGCATATACCTGTGGCATCTGGTATGTACCAGTGAGTATAATAAGTATATACAAGGGCTCTGCTCCGCGCGCGGCTGACGCCGCCCGCTACGCTCGCGCCAGGAATACAACACGACCAAATGTGAAAGAGACATGAATATAAGGTGCATGATTTCATGAAGCCCGCGACTTGATAATGCCAAGAGCTCTTTGGGCAGAGCTGTTTACCCTTT
>JBBMKB010025341.1:0-16780 GCA_037833945.1 Alaria marginata | reverse complement strand
CGGGAATGATTTGAGTGATCAACGTTGGAGAGCATGCTGCACATTGTCGGAGGGCAAGCATCATAATAATAATAAGATCATCCGGCCCCACCCGGCAGCCTGGTTTATATCCTATATGCCATGCAGATAATATAGACCAGTCGTCTGTCTTCCCGGAACGGCACGGTTCATCAACAGCAGCAGGGATTGATGCGATCTGTCCGACGCGCGTGCGTATTGCTCGTCGCCCCCAAACAGATTAGCTCCGCGTTGGACAAGGAGGGCAAACGCACCCCCGAGATGTATCCAATACATACAGTACAGGACACCTACATACCGTAATACGAAACAAAACTACTGACCAAGGCTGGGTTTTTCTTAAGTGGGAGAGGGCGCGTTCGACACTGAAGTCAGTTTATGCGCTCCCGGATTCCTTGTATTCCTGAAACCATCAAACTAACTTTCTTAATAGACAGTTTCGTATTGTTAGTACAGTAGGTGTCCTGTCCTGTACTACGGCATGTGCGGGTGCAGTGTTTTACATTCTCGCAATAATGGAAAACCGACAAATACCGATGCAAATACCCAGCAGCGAGGTCATGATCTGATGGTGATGGACACATGGACACCGCAACAATACAGCCATATACAACCCCGCCATTAATAAACGTAATTTGACATTGAAGCTCAACGACATTTTTGTTTTGTGTGTGCACGCACACATCAGCTGTATTTCTTAGAGGGCCATTTCTTATCTAGGTAGGCTCTCTGTATTGCTGCACATATTGAAGGGGACTTCGTTATTTTGTAAGCGCTCATTAGTCACGGGATTTGGTAAATAAAGGCCAGTTTCTTTTCCCTCTGGGGCTTCAAAACCCGTTGTCATCAGTCATTTCTTTCCTGTTCGTCGACCGTTTCTTATCTTGTGAGGACGATGCTCGCAGCTGTTTTTTATCCTTCGCCGGTAGGCTTGTTTGAGAGGTATTTCATGTATTACAGCGAATAGAAATTTCTTTCGTGAAGAACGAAGCCTCAATTACTTAACGCCATACCTGGCACATGCTATTGTAAAGGTGTACCCTTTCTTTTCTGAGGCGCCTCACTTAAATAGCTCTATACTACCCCAAAAAAACGTGTTTTGAGTGCTCTTAACGTCGTGCCACCCGATGGTCAAACCCACAAAGAACTTTGAAAAATATCAAAATAAATGAAAAAATACAGGAATGACGTCGCAACGAGTTTTGCGTTGAGGAGCCCTGTTAGTCAGAAAAATAAATCGCCAAAAAATGCTACCTCTATTGTAGCATGCGTACCTGCGTTTATTTAAGTGCGGGCACGTTAACCAACTCGACACGATAATAGCCGGTCGCGGTTGATACCGATATCGATACCGATAACGACTGTCAATGATGACAACGATAACAACAACGAAAACGCTAATGACAAACGGCATTGGGAATTAGAACGATAGCGATTGACGATAACAAAGGCGACAACAAAATCGAAAATTACAACGATCACGCCAACGACAGAGTGAACAGTGGTATATACAATATGTGTATTAATAGTTATCACGATACCCGATGTGCGTCGAGAAAGAAACAGAGTCAACCTCATCAATTTTATTTCCCAGATATAATGTTGCGATGAGCACACACGTCGAGGTTTATCGCTAAAACAACCGACCCCAAGTTATCTGTGAGACCGCTAGGCCACCAGGAGGCCACGGGAAGAGTTTAAAGGGCTTCTACTCGTGCCGTGGAGGTCGTATGTAGATACCGAGCCAGACACACGAAGCGTTTCAGGCAGAACAGCGTTTAAGACAAGAGTCATATTGGCAGTATCGTAGAAGTTAGTGCCACCACTTTGTGGCATGTAAATGACCCGAGTTACAGCACGCGGGGAACCTTCATTTTTCGGCTACCTTGCCGCGGCGGTACACACAAATCCATGGCGGTGCATATCGTGGTTTGTTTTAAAAATATATGAAAACGCTCAAGACGTGTCAAGAAACAGGGTTACCACTGGCGCGAGTGGCGTTGAGCCATTGAAACAAAAGGCACTAAAAGTGTCCACCCTGCCGTGGACGTGGCGCGCAACCGCAGCAGGACGTGCACCGATGCTTATATGCACCTCTGTGTGCTTAAGGACGAATCTCGCCGATGCTGGCTAGACGAACAGTTCAGGGCATTAAGTTGACCGTCCTGGTCTCCCCGGTTACATCCATTGTAGCCCAGGTAATGTTATTGTTGACTACGGCATTCAGAGTTATGATGCATGTATGCGTGTTTTGTGTAGACTGCACAGTGATGGACCTTATCTCTAAAATTGTGTTCGTATTTTTCATCGAACTGCTTTGACTACTTCGTACTGTAGCAATATTTTTCCCAGTGCTCAGCCTTGTTACATATATGGCACTTCTCCCTCTCGTTGAAAGCAGCAAATATCGCATCACTGACGCTCGTTCTATATAGACCCTTCTTTGGCCGAACGATTGACATGCTTATTACGCATCGAATTTATTGATTTGTCGAGCGAAAAGGTGTCGTCGGCTTACGGTTAGAAGTCCAGACGGCCTTACGCTACGGCCAGTGGAGGTACATACACGGCAGGGCGACGACGGTCGGATCCAGAATTTAGCATATTGGGCAGGACGTCCCCCCCTTCCCCCTCCCCTCTGTCTCTTGCCTCTCCCCTCAATCCCCTCCCCCCCCTACCCCCCGCCCGCCACGTATTGGTGTCAACGGGGGGTGTAGCGGCCGCGGCCTTCGCGTGTACAGTATATATTGCTGTGGCTTCCCCGGCATCTATTGCTCAGGACATTAGCCATCGATGGACGATTTGTACTGGTCTATTGTTTGAACCTGTATATTGTTGCTTCTATTATTGTTCTGTATAATAGCCATCGACATACATGGGTTAGTGGTATATCGTTCACATAATGCATATTGTTATGGTATTGCCCTGGGAGTCTCTTGAAAGGCTCCAAGATACAAGATATTCCGTGAGCCGGGATATAAAAGGGTTTATACATGCCTTGGAGGCATGCGCGTTTCATATTAAGAGAGGGGCTGCTTCGTAGCACCTTCTCCAGTCTGGTTCCCGGCGTTCTCTACACGCGACGATATGGACGATAACAACATCTAACGAACACAAGTGAGTGGCACCTTGGACCCATCAAGTAGAGAGACCTGCGGGGACCCGTGTTTGTACCACGGGGTCTAATCTTATCAGACTTGGCTTCTTCGGTTTTGGAAAATTATCACTTGATTGGCATCTGAGTCTCTTGCCCTCACTACACAGCTTTACTCCTGGCTAGACATCTTTGTTGCATACACGAATTCGCACTATCTACTCGTAGAGCAGAGCTCGGTGTTTTGTTATTTTCTTCTTCTTCCTTCGCCCAACATGGACTCCGCGGAACCGGCTTCCTTTGCCCCCCCTGCTGGTTAAAGAGGGAAACTGGACGGAGCCCCCGCCCGAGATCGGCTCGTCACAGCTTCTGGCGAGCTGCCTTTCACCAAACGTGTCCCAGAGCCTCGCCTAGGCACGCGAACGCCCGACTCAGACTCTGACCAGAAAGGCCCACCGGCTTGTTGCGCGCTACCTCGGGAGGTAGCGCCAACCGCGAGGTGTTCCCCACCCAGTTCAGCTGTGGTAGCGGAGCAGCCAGCCATGCCTCCGAGCACTGCCCCCGCAGCCCAGCTGCAGTTGCGACGTTTTTTAAGCCACCCGCAGCTCTCCCCTCGGTAAGCGCTCATGGAGGATCTGCCAGCTTTCGCGCTTCTGAGCCAACGGTTCTTGCTGGTCTTCCGAGCACTGCGGTGAAAGAAGACGCAGCGCAGCAGAACGCTCGCCCAGACCTCGTGTACCCACTCTTCGCAACAGCCCCTAGCCAGGCGATGGTGGACGATGACCCTGGCTTGGAGCCTCGGCCCTGCCCCTCTGTGGGTCTCTAGTCCTACGCACCCGCAGAGAGGGTACCTGCATATACGAACCTCAAAAACGATTTTTTGGACAGCCGTTCGATTGCACTTGATGACAGCATACACCTGGCTCGTGAGGTGTTGACTACTGCAGCATTACTTGACAATACAGAGCAAGCGCTCGGCTGCTGCCAAAGCAGCTGCCACTGCTGCTACTATTGCCCGCGTCACTACCGTTGATGACGAGCCTGTAGCTGCTGCTGTGAGCTCAGACGAGCCCACGACCACAACACACAGTACGGTAGTAAGCATCGAGAAGGGCGCCCCTCTCGTGACTGATTTTCACCACACTGAGAGTATTACTACTTCTGCAGCTGTTTCTGCAACCACGCACCGTACTTCTGATGCTCTTTTGAACACTGAGAAGAGTACCCCTGCAGCTGGTTTTGCAACGGCGCGACGTAATTCTGATGCTCTTTTGGGCAATGAGAGTAGTACTTCTGCAGCTGTTTTTGCAACGACGCAACGTACTTCTGATGCTCTTTTGGACCATGAGAATAGTACTCCTGTAGCTGTGTTTGAAACCACGCACCGTACGTCTAATGCTCTTTTGGACAATGAGAGTAGTACTTCTGCAGATGTTTTCGCAACCACGCACCATACTGCTGATGATCTTTTGGACAACGAGAGTAGTACTGCTTCAGCTATTTTTGCAACCACGCGCCGTACTTCTGATGCTCTTTTGAACAATGAGAGTAGTACTTCTGCAGCTGTTTTGGCAACCACACACCGTACTTCTGATGCTCTTTTGGCCACTGGGCGTACTGTTTCTGCTGCTGCTGTTTTTGCAACCGAGCGCCGTACTTCTGATGCTCTTTTTGAACAATGAGAGTAGTACTTTTGCAGCTGTTTTTGCAACCGCGCACCGCACTTCTGATGCTCCTTTGGCCACTGGGCGTACTACTTCTTGCAGCTGTCTTTGCATCCGAGCGCCGTACTGCTAATGCGTCCAGCTCACATCCCCCACCCCCCTTCCCCGCCGTGAGCGATGCCCTTGCACCAGCTCAACGCACACCTACCACTGCGATATCGTCGAGCTCTGACTTTTGTTCCGAGGACCGCGGCCGCAAGGGCGGTTGTCATCGCGAGCGTCGCCACCGCTCCGACAACGAAGAGCCGGCGGAGGAGGATCTCGCCACGAGCCCTCTCCGGGGACAGAGGACAAGCCCTGACAAGCCCCCCCCTGCGGGATGAGGCCGACTCATCAACCCCCCCCCTGCCGAGATCGGGGGGCAGGAAGCTGTTCCCTGACGACGGAGCGAGCACCCCCCCTGTGTGAGCTCGCGGGCCAGCGTCCCCGGGTGCAGGGTCTGCCCAGCCGGCCCTTTCTCCCCCTCCGGCAATGCCCGAGCTGTACGACCAGAGTATGCGAGCGCACGTTTTGGACACCATCCCCGCGGAAGCGCGTATCTGCGTCGACCTGCCCCTCGGCTTGGCCTCGGTCAGGGATAAGGTCGTGGCGGCGATCGCCAGGGAGGTCACCGGATATGCAACCCGTACGAAGCAGAAGGCGCTCTAGGCTCTGGAGCACCTCAAACGGTCGTCCTCCCGTCGTGCTGAGATCAAGGCCCGGCGCGAACGGGCGGAGGCGGAGAAAGCCCGGTTCCTCTGCAAGGCAGATTCACGCCAGGCCCGCGACGACGATCAAGCGCGCGCTGCGGAGCTGGAGGTGCAGGGCGCGGAGGAGACCGTGAGCCTCACCAGGGCAGGCGTGACCTCTCACTGCGAGCACCGCCCCAATGGGGGCACCTCTGCCCCGGGGACCGCCATGGTCGCGGGACCCACAGGTGACCACCCTGCCGCCCCAGCCGCAGATCGCCACACCCCTGCTGTCGCGGGAGCAGTGAAGTACACGATCCCAAATATTCCTGCGGAGAGAGCTTTCTTGTACGGCAGCATCCAGTGTATGGCAGATCACCCCCGCCGGAAGTTCGGCAACGCGGAGCTGGCCGACGCGGTGGTCACGGCAGCCACCGCCGTGTTGGGCAGCAAGCGGGCGGTAGACCTAACGGTGCAGCAGGCGAAGCGAGAAATGAGCTCAATGTCTTATGCGGCCCAGGAAGTCTCCCTCCTGGTGAGCGACATTTGCACCGCGCTCACCCTCACCCACCGATCCGCCCGTAACGCGGTGCTCTGGCCGACAGTAACAGAACGGGCGGAGATTGTAGCACACAAGACGGGGAAGGACGGGGGCGGCGGCCAGAATACCGGAGGCGGTGGGGGTGGCGGCGACGGTGGCGGTGGTGACGGTGGCGATGGCGGCGGCGGCGGCGGCGGCGGCGGCGGCGGCGACAGACGCGACCACCGTGGCGGCGACAACGATCGCGACCGCCGCAGCCAGTCCAACCGCGACTCTGGGCACAGCAGTGGTGGTGGTGGTGGTGGTGGTGGAGGATGGCACCGCGGCACGCACCGAGGCTCTAGACACGGGGATCGACGCTCCTCAGGGAAAGGAGGCGGAAACTCGGGCCGCAGATACCATGGGGGACGCGCCTCCAGCAGCAGCTCCGACACCCCTTCCGGCTCTTCCACCGACGACATGCGGGTCAAGCTCGAGCCCATCCCCAAAAGGCAAGTACCTTCGCTGGTCCACGTGACCGCGGCGACGCTAGGAGCGCTTTCGTTTTGCGGTGACCGCACGCAACCTCTGTCTTCCGCCCTCGCCCGCGCGCGCCAGGCCTCTTCAGACGAGGCACAACTCCAAGGTTGAAACTGATTACGTTGCTTCGGTAGGATACAAATACGTAAAGGTGGACTTGCGCAAGGTCCACCGCGTCTCCACCATGCCCCCCTCGAACCGAAACCAAGCCCTCGCTGCCCAGTATTTAATTCGCTAGGTCAAACAAGCCCAAACAGATATTCTGCTGCTTTGTGACAAACGCTGCTATCTACGCGGTTTGCAAACTGACGTTTGGATCCGTGGCTGGAAACGCCCCCTCCACAAAGCTTTTGCGTCAGCGATAAGCCGCGCTACCCTCGACTCGGAAAGATATTGGACCCCGCTCGATTTGGAAGCTGGTAGCATTATATGGGTGATCAAGCGCCTTCGACGCTACCTTTGGGGCACGGCATTCTGCCTCTTTGCGGACCACAAGGCCCTGGAAAATATCGGTAAAGTAGGGGACCACAACGCACGAGTCCAGCGATGGCTCAAGTATCTCACCGCGTTCGACTACACACTCGAGTACCGCAAGAGCAGCGCCAATGGTATCGCCGATTTCCGTTCGCGTCTGCCACAGCCGGCTACTGAGCACGACCGCAGTGGTTCGAGTCGCCTCATCCCGGTGGAGGACGAGGCGGTCTACCTCGTTCGGGCCTGCGGCCTACAGACCCCCTCCTCGCCGGTCCCGGCATTAGTTTGGGTGGGCTCATGCCCCTGGCCGATAGTACTGTTTCCTCGACTAATTTTCGCGATTTTCGCGCACACGGGCCACGTATGAGGATCAACGACCTCTCTGCTCCCGCGATGAGATTCGTCGCTCGTGTTTCTCCTTTCGTCGCCACCGACGAGGCCTGCTTCGGCCGTGCACCATTTGTTTCTGGTACCGACGCCGCCTCTCCCCCGATGGTTTGCGGTCCCTTTTGGGGTAATTCCGCCAACGTCGTCGCCACTTGACGATACGCCTTGTTCGGCGGCCCCCGTGGCTTTGCCGCCCTCTGGCCGCATCTCCACTCGAACCCGCCGAGAAACAGACGCTGCCGCCTGCGACGCGCAGCCTGCTGTTGATTATGGGTTCGGCCCCGACAAGGTCTCTCGGCCGCCCCCGGTTCGGGCCAAAACCCCGCCGCGCGCGCCGCACTCTAGACCGCCTCTGGCCGTCGCCTCGGTTCCACTTCGGATACCGGATCCTATCCCGACGGTACCCATCCCGTCCGACCAAGACTGAGAAGAACCTTCAAGCTCTACACGTTTAGGGCTACCTACCCCTTCCGGGCCCCCATCAACCCTTGAGGCTGGTTTGGACGCCCTTGGCGCTGCGGCTGAATTAAAATTCGGCGACACCGCCGCGCGTTATTCGCACGCTGACTGGGAACGGGAGAAACAGGCGGATCCTACGTGTTACGCCGTCATCCAATAAATTATTCTCGGCCGGCCATTGGCCCTGCCCGCAGTAGTTTCAGCGCGTTTTCCCTCGCGCCAACACCCCTCCTTTTCAGAGATCCAGGGGCTCGATGGAAAAGGCCGCCTTCATACTACCGACGAGAGCATTGTCCTTCTCGTCCGAAGTCCGACATAGGCCCCTTACTCGCAACGGCCGGCGGGACGTGACGCCTGCCTTTTAGGGGACGAACCGATGCGCATTTAGGTGCCGCTGCTTATGCGCCCCTGAATAATGCAAGCCTGTCATTCGACGGGTTCCTGCCATCTTGGCACGGCCCGTACGCTTCGCATGCTCGAACCGTTTTACTGGTGGATAGGAATGAGCTTCTGCACCCGCTGGCGGCTACGCTACTGCCTGAAGTGAAAAGCGTGGAGTACGTTGCGGCTGACGGTCCATTGGCCCATCATCTCGATCCCTCTCCTTTGGGGGCCGGGTATCGCGGTCAGCGTGGACTACTTCGGACCATTACCGGCCACGCCCCGAGGTAACACCTATATATTTATGTTTACCGACTTAGGGGTTGGTTTAGGGTTGCCGTCGCGCAGAAATGTTCGCTGTCACTGCCACTGAATATACAGCCGAAGGCACGGCCAATATCCTGATCAACCGATGCATCCCTCTTTGAGGATGCGGGCGGAGCATGTTCTCGGACAACGGCCTCCAATTCTGCTCCAAACTTTCGCACGTCGTCTACAAGTTTCTTGGTGTTCGCAGAATCGCCGCCAGCTCCTACCACCCGAGTGGTAACGGTGGTGTGGAGCGTGTCAACCATACAATGGCTCAGATGCTGGCCATGGTCGTCAACGAGCGCCAAGAAGATTCGGATGGGCAACTGCCACACGTTGAATTTCCCTACAAAACTTCGGTTAGCGCCGCCACTGGCCTGGCCCCCAAAGAGGTTCACATGGGCCGACTGCCGCGCCATTTTACTTTCGACCGCTCCGGTGTCGCCGGCTATCAGAGTTTAGCCCGCGATTACCTGGCGTGTTACGATTTAGCGGCGGACCGCCAACAGCGCGCCAAGGACATTGTTCGCTAAATGCACGCTCTGACCGTTTCCCGCGTGGAACGGTGAAACTCAGCCCTCTCGCATGCTTTGGTCAAGTCCCCAACTTTGTTGTGGGCAATTTGGTCTGGCTGTTTAACACGGCCTTAACTATTCGCCAAGGTGTGAAGGCCGGCACAGACGCGAAAGTGCTCAAGACCACATTTGCGCTCAATTGGACGGGCCCGTACAAGATCCTAGCAGTCGGCCCATGCCCCTCCGGCGACACACCGGACGGTTCCCCCCTCGGGGATAAAACTTCTTTATTTGGATATCCCCACGGACGTGCCGGGCACGGGCGCGCACCGCCGCGTGTCAGTCGAGCGCTGCAAGCCCTGTGCCAATCCTCACGACCGCGGCGACATGCCTAAGTACCTTCCAGATGGGTTGACGCAGTATGTGCTCAACAATTTCACCAAGAAATCCCCCCCATACCACGACACTCAGGACGACGTGTCGACCCCTCTCGAGCGGCTGGAGGTGGAAAATATCACCGGCCATCAATCGGTCCGTGTTCGGGGTGGGGTTATCGCGGTGATGTACGAGACGCATTGGGCTGGGCTCTCACGTCCATCGTGGGAGCGGGAGATGGACCTCCAGCTCTCACGGCAACAAATTGTGCTCTACTGGACTGGAACCCCGAACCAGCACTGCCAGACTAACCGCCTGCACAGGCAGATGCGCATTGGCGCTGCACAACGGGAACTTTCTCGCGCTAACGGCGAGCGATCCCTTGCACCCGGCTACGGCTGCGTGCCACACGCTAATTGGTTGTGCTATTACAGCACTACCGTGCTGCCGAATGGAGACCATTTTTGGTTCAAAGCCGCCGACGCCTTGCGGGGGTCAGGAAAAATTAGCGCTCGTACCACTACCCACGTGGAATACTTGGTGCGCTTTCTGGACGACCCGGGGCCGATCAAGGTTCCTCTCTCTCCAGCCCGCTGCACGACTTCGACAGGAGGAGTTCAAGGTTATTGGTGTCTCCAAGTCCGTAGTGGTAGATAAATTGCACGTGAAGTTCACAGTAACGTAGACGAATCTCGTGGCGCGGATGTGGTTAGTTAGCGTTCCGCCACCACCGCGCCCGAATATTTTGAGTCCTTTTCTTTTTCCGCGGCTCTGGGTTCTGGTTCTTCAGGGGAAGTTTTCCTTCCTTGATTTGACTCGCTTTTGTTTTCGTGAGGGGAGTAGTACGCTGTTCTATGCACGTTTTTGTCGTCGTCCCCGCAGAGTTGCAAACGATGTCCATTTCGCGCGTGAGCAACAAAAATGCGTACCTAGTTTTATTGTTTGTTTATTTTTACGACCGCTCAGGGTTGGTGCTGGCGGCGTATTCGACGGCCATACCTTTGACCCCAGCGTGTGCCGCATATTGTTAGATACCCATTGTTTTTTATGGGGGAGTAGTACGCTGTTATCTGTCCGTTTTCGACGTCTTCCCCGCAGGTTGCAAACGATGTACATTATGCGCGTGAGCTAAAATGCGTTCTGTTTTTGTTTGCAACCTCTCAGGGTTGGTGCTGGCTACGTACTCGACGGCCAAGCCTTTGACCCCAGCGTACCGGCATCTTGTTAGTTACCCGTTTGTTTTTTTCGCTTGTTTTTCCTGCAGTTTTCTGTGTTTCCGATTCCCGCCTTCCGTTTCTTCTTCTGCGGTTCACGTTTTAGCACTTTTTCTGAGGCTTCGTAGCCTCTCAGGGTAGATGTGTGGGAGTGGGGTTTGAAGAGCTGCATCTTCGAGTCATGCTTTAGACCGTGGAACCGGTGCTTCCCCGTTTGCTTTCATGTTTTCTGCATATACGGTTCATCGGGGTGGGCTAGTGTTATGGTATTGCCCTGGGAGCCTCTTAAAAGACTCCAGGATACTAGATATTCGGTGAGCCGGCATATTAAAGGGGTTTCTCCATGCCCTGGAGGCATGCGCGTTTCATATTAAGAGAGGAACTGCTTCGTAGCACCCTCTCCAGTCTGGTTCCCGGCGTTCTCTAGACGCGACGATATAGACGATAACCACATCTAACAAACGCAAGTGAGTGGCACCTTGGACCCATCAAGTATAGAGACCTGCAGAGACCCGTGTCTGTACCACGGGGCCTGATCTCATCAGAATATTGCCGTTGCGACCACGAACATATTGTTCCCGAGAGTATCTATCGGTAGACACTGTTCAAGTTTATTGTGGTTTACAAAGGGCCATTACAATGGCCATTGAACTCTTTACCGGAGCGATTGCAGCGACCATGCCGTATTCCCTTCCTATTGTCCAGGCTATATGCACCGTCATGCATCATCTAGCCCACGCCTATTGCCTAGAACTGCACAAATGTATTGTTGCCGAAATTGATTAGAAAGCGCGTCCATCAACGGCCATTGCGAAGCAGAATGTACTGCTGTGAAGCGTGTCCTCGATCGACATTCCCAGCCACAGTAACCGCATTGATAGCCATTGCCAGCCACAAGACTGTGCACCGTGTCCATCGATGGCCATTGCCAGCCACCACATACTGTGTGCCGTGTCAATCGATGACCGTTCCTACCCACAACATTGTGAAGAGTGTCAACCGAACGTCGTTGCAGCCACAGCACACTGTGCGAGGTGTGTATCAATAGCCATTGCCAACCGCAACAGATTGTGCAGACATATGTACATAAGCATGGCCTGCCACAAGAGATTGCGCGAGCTGGACATCGACAGACATGCTCACCAATGCAGATTTGGCCAGCTATCCATCGAGGGCCTTTCAGGCCACGAGAGTTTGGAGAAGCTAACAATTGATAGACGTTACCGACGACAGTATACACGCCCATTGCATTGTATTCGAATGCTGCTGCAGTGGCCATTGTCTATGACCCAGGGCGTGATTAGATAGGAGAGGGGGGGCAAGGGAAGCCAACTTATCAGGCTAGATGGCATGCAGTTGTATCATACGAGATAAACCGACGCTTCCGCGAACAGCTACATTGTCCGAGATCGTTGACTATAATAGGAGTCAGGACGACGCAGGCGATATACATCCACATCTCTATCCCACGCGCGAGCACACGTTACGGCAGCTGAGAGGAGGACATATACTATCGAGGAGCCTTTCAGGCGTTATTTGAGCGGGTGAAGAGCGGGCACCAATCGTCGTTCCTGCTTAACTTTCTTAGGCACCACCACTGTTGCTGCTGCTGCCTCTGCTACTACCGTAGTTACAGTAGGACCAGTAATTGTCTACTACTGTAGTTGCAGTAGGACCAGTATTTGTCAGCAGTAGCGGCGTGGAAACCGCAACAAGGACACTGAGTTTATTGTATGTGCGGTACAGCAACCACGACCATGGCACCGCATCGTCAGCAAGCGATACCAATGTGCCATCTACAACTACGACACAAGCAAATCGAGCCAGCACTGGAGTAATGGCGCACTGGATGCAACCGTCATCCCCTGACATAATGTCGGCTTCATGGCAAATCACCCAAACTGGCGGGGTATTTTGTATGCTGCTCTCAGCTGCCCACTACACGACAGACGAATTAATACTGAGCCCGTTCTGGCCACGTTGGATCATCCTGCTTGTAAGCACACTACCGCCATTACGGGGAATATAAGCCGAACGCAAGTTCAAGCTCCTTAACCCTCGTTAAATGCCCGATCGAGGTTTCCGTACAGGCCCTCAGCTACGAATGTCTAGTGCCCCGCTTTAGACCCTACTGTATGTTATACGCAATCTCTACTAGCGTCCATTCAATATATCAAAAACAACGATTCAGAACACAAGTGGAATTTCACGTATTTGGTGCCATTACTGACATGAGGAACACCGCCAGCTGGAGCCGTTTAAATCCAGACGTACAGTTTCTCGCGGAGAGTTGAGCAGCAGCAAACCCGGGGATAGCCTGGTGCATTAAGTCTGGAACCATATACCATACCTACTGCAATCGTGGTTCCCCGGGTTGAAATCTTGGGTAGAACCAGCGGGCAGTTACACTTGCCCTCAACCCTACCGTGCTTTAAAGTAAACACAATCGTCATGCAGCTACCGGTATGTACTTGCCCCGCCGAGGGAGCACGTCTGACGGCGGTATTCTATCTCCGTACTCGCCCACATCTAGTCCAGCATTTTCCCTTTGCACTGAATACTTTACAGCGACGTCCAATTTCTTTTACAGTAGGTAGGGTGCATTCCGATACCTGAAATTTGGTTGGCTATATAACTGGCGCATATGCACCATTTCATGAATGGGTGCGCACGAACCCCTGTGCACGCCATCAGCAAACAGTGGGCACGCGCTGCGTTCGCTGGGTTAACTCGGGGGTACATTACGTACTACATAAAAGCCACATAAAATTCGACTGGGCAGAAAGAGGAGCAAACACTAAGGCACGCGAAGACATGGTACCTTCGTCTTGTTATCGTGAAGGGTGAAAAAGGCAGATAAAGTACAAATAGAGGGTAATCCAACAGGGTTTGAGCCTAGGCGGTCGATGCCCGAGCTACTGCAGATTCACAGCCGTTCGAGAGGGCCGCTCCATGTCCGGAAAGCCCGATTGCGTCGAAATGATTGTGTTGATCTACTCGTGATGAAGCTGGCCCTGGGAAAAAAAAGGTGTCCAGGGGGCCACTGACACGGTCTGTAAGCACACGTGGACGGGCACCGAGGTCGCGAGGGGTAAGGGGCCACATAGGAGAAAGGAACCTTGTGATTTCGTGTTGCATGTGGCGGTTAAGACGCACGACTTAGTTTTTATATGTTTGGCATCCGTCACAGGATATACACAGCACGCATAAAATGGAGATATATGGCGAACATTCTGCCGGATTTCCAACTCATCCAGTGTTCGTCGGAAGTAATGAATAACAGCGGCCTTTTCAGAATGAGAAACGTATGTGGAAACATTCCTTCAGTATACTGCGTGTGGTGCGATACTATCGTTGTTCCTCGAAATTGAGGTAGCTTGGGGGTTGATTTTAACAAAACGAAAGTTCAGTCCAAAAACAATATTCTCTTCCAACAACACCGTCTCGAAACGAACATGTGTCAAAGATTAGCCAACACTAGGTACGTAGGAAAGGGAGATCAGTCATCCCACGGTAGGGGCTGCCCTCTTTGGGGTAAAAAAATCCTGGCCGATTGAGCTCCTGAAGTGTGGGACTACCGGTTGGTATGATGACTTTACAAGCGTATTTGTTTTAGGACTAGCGGATAGAAATGTTGATCGGGTTGCCCGAATGAAAATATTGGAAGTCACATTTTGGTTATAATGTTGAACTCGTCATGTCAAGAGCTCAGGAACTTATTGCTGGACCCCTACCGTGGGATACCTCAAATCATCTATTTAAAATATCGCTTCTGTCAATCCCATTCGGACACCAAACGTTGAGAGCCGTGCACTTGCTGACGCATGCATATCACTCACAGTCTTCCTGAGCCCCGCGAATGGCGCTCATGCCCTGCATGATAGGGGCACCGTGTTCGTCACGAGTAGGCACCAGCGTCTCGCCAAGGATGCCCGTAGCGTCGAGGCTCATGTCGCTGTGGTCGACAGCGAGGTTCATTTGCCAGGCCATGTGGTCGGGGAGGTCGAACTGGTCGGTGGGATCGCGCATGGGGAGCTGGTGCAACCGGCCATGGCTCAATCGAATAGTGGCCGTCGGAATCAAAATTTGGAAGGACGCGTGTTCGGAGGGGTGAGCGAACAGTCCAACCCCGTCCAATGCCGTAACATGGGCCACGTACTCGGCACATTCCGCCATGTTGGTCGCTGTGGGGTCGTCGAGAACCCAGTCGGACATGTCCTGCATACCCTTCTCCAAATCTAGCCTTCGATCGGCCTGAGAAAGCATCTCGACCTTCCGCTCCCAATACTTTTCGAACCCAAAGCTCCGGCACGCCCCGGGTAGGTTGACAGCGCCGATCGCAACACCAGGGGCTATCGTAACCTCTCCAGGGTTGAACATAACCTCTTCTCCGTCAACTACCACGTGCAGGGCCCCATCAGCGAGGCAGGAGGGTACTCCAGCAGCGCAGGAGCTCTCCATGTTGTGCGGGTTCTTGACCGAGATGACAATGGTGTGGTCCAGGCCTTCGGTGTCGGTAGTGACGATGGAGATTCCAGTGATGTAGGTGATCTCGGGTACAGAAGGGACGGGAGAAGTAACCCGCATGTTGAGGTGCATGTACGGAAGGTCCGAGACGACAGCGTACCACGCACCATCTTTTCCCGTGAAATCGAACTTTTGGCCGCGGAAGCCCGTCATGTGCGGGTCACCTTCTCGGGGGTGCGTAGGGGCGCAGGTGGGTGGAGATTAAGGAAGTGGTCTGAGTGGAGAAGCCCGTTTCCAGAGTCGCGGCACGTTCCGACTAGTCGTATGGGCACGCACATTCTTTTATACTGCGTTTAGATTAAAACCTACCAGGTATGTTTTACATTGGCATCGTGTGGACCATTGCCCCTGTTTTGCTCACTAGGTATTCTTCCGAGAGGTTTGCGTATGTGTTTCCATCTCTGTTGTGATTCGAGAGGTCCAGCTGTACCGAACGTATCAATTGACCTGTGTGCTATTATACAACAGGGCAGCGTGAATTGCACATATGTGAAGAATGTATTCAGTGTTGACGGCCAAAACAAGACCAATTAGGGTTGAATATCTACGTCTTGGTCAACCCCTTAAGTAGGGGTCGCTCTCAGCCTTTCATTCTTGATTGTTTCCGACGGCCTTGGCCAACCCCTTCAGTGGAGGTTGCTCTTATCGTTCACTCTCGATTGTTTTCCAACGGAGCCTGAATAAGGCGTTCACTTCATCGACAAAATATCGGCAAAAGTGTATCATGTCGACAACCACCGCAACTCGGTCCGTCGACTTCATAGGAGAGTGAAACGTTGGCCTATACTCACCAATGAAAAGCCACATTAGTGCGAGCGAAAGTGGCCGTGGTCGAAACAGTGCGTTAAGGCTCAGACGTTGCTGACGTGGGGGATCCATAGTTCAGTTGCCACCCAAACCATTTGCACCTCCTAAGTTTCAGTGTTTTTGGTTGTTCAGATGCTAAGCCTAGCCCTATGGGGCCGTCTTTCGCACTGCGCGTACACGTTTTCTGAAAGTCGTCGACATCATCACTCTATTTTAGGGACTCGAGAAAACGCACGAATCATTTCTACGACAGCACGCCCTTAGAACGTAAACTTGCGGTCATCGCGAGCCAACGATAGCCAACATATTCTGGAATATGAGTATGTCGATTGGGTCAGTCGCACTCTATGTAACCGTCCGTATCGTGCGGTTTCGTTCTATTTGAGTGGCTTCCCCGCTTTACGTCGTGCGCTGGTGTTGTGGCCTACGGTTGGATCGGATAGTTTCTTAGCGAGCACATTTAGTTTTGAGCCGCCACACCCGTGTGGGTGGTAAGCAAATATCCTCGTACGCGGCTGGTTTCGCCGAAGTCAAAACGAAAACACTGGTAGATGAAACATCACCATAGGTGCATTTGGTCGTGGTGTTCGACACATTCACGGGTGTTATTGGTATATATAGAGCGTAATATAGCGGGCATCACGCACTTCTTCAGTGTCCTTACCAATACCTCTACTTAAACGTTTACTACACGGCGGGCTCTACGCGAGTCGCGGGCCGGGCCTCCGTCGTACATGGGTCGGCCACCTAAGAATAGCCATGGTCCTC
>JBBMKB010025230.1:0-16783 GCA_037833945.1 Alaria marginata | reverse complement strand
CCCCCTCCCCACCAATGTTGACGCACGCTGAGGTAGACGTGCACCGTTTTATTTTCTGAGGCTGCTTCCTCACTTGAAGAGCTCTACATACATATATCATACCTCCCCCAAAAAATCAGATTTTGAGCAAAACCGAAATGGCAACTCGACGAAAACAAAACCTTTGGCCTTGGTCGGTATACAAAACGATCATTTCTGCAAAACAAGACCACTACTTAAACCTTCCGACGGATTTTGGGTTAAGAAGCCCCGTGGTTCAGAAAAAAAAAAGCCAAAAAGTGCTACACTATTACCTAGTCTATCGTAGCACACGTCTGCACCACGTTTCTCTTGAGGTTCCCAGCTCTATATATATACATGTCACCCAAACATTTGAATTTGAGAAAAAAACGTACACTGAACCCGATGAACAATCAGTCCCATGGCCTAGGGACACGACGAATACTATCGCAACACACAAATGAGTCCTCAACGGTATTGCGGAGCTCCTCAACGGTATTGAGAGCCCCGTCAACTCAGATTGTTTTTTGGGCACCTAAGGCATATCTGGCGACAGGCTGGTTAATCGTGCCGCTGCCTCGTGCGTCTCGCCACACGGGGAGCCAAACGCTTGCGACGATCAGTAAATACATCGGAGACATCTTACTTACTCAGCGACGCACGAAACAACAAAAAAAAACATGTTTTTTTCTTGAACACAAAACAGGCGTGGAAAGGCGTGGTGCTGATTAGTAACCCTTCTTTCCACTTTAAAAATGGAATCACTCTAATTCCAAGTGCTTCTTTCCCCAAAACGTGGTCGCAGTTCAACAGGGTCAACAGCACGCCTTTTAGGCGTTTTGACGATGCTTTGCGCACGAATCTGTGCAACATTCAACAGGGAGCCGACGAAGCTTGGTATCTCTACGTACTCCACCAGCGTACGAAGTATCGGCACGCTATACGTCATTGTCGGGCTGGGAAACAACGATTGCAAATATGTGTGGCGTCGGGGGCCATCCCGGGATATGCTCGCAGGTTTCCTACTGATATGTAGGCATGCATGAGATAGACCTGGGAACGTCACCACAAAATACAGTTTTGTATATATGTATGTTTCTCTCCTTTGATTTGAGCCCACTTCTCTAGCCGGGTGTACCGCAATGCTTGCCCTGCGATCTTGCTAAGTTCAGGGGTAGAGGTGTGAGTAACCACTTCTTGGCGTGCCACGTACACTTCGGGAGCAAGCCTGGCGGCAAAAGCGAGCCCGACTGGCACTTCGTACGGGGGCTAGCTCGGCCGGCAATTCGTATAGGGGCTAGCTCCTAATATATATAAAACGGGTTTTATAGTTTCCGCGCACAGATTGATTAGCACCCCCCTGTTGACCCTGGTACTAGCTAGCACTAAGGGGAGCCGCCGACCTATATACTTTATGAGGACATACACACCCTGTAATACGCGCGATCGGAGTATCACACACAGCTTGCAAAGATGAGGTTCGACCCAAATTTTCGATCTCACGGCTGTATTGTATTTTTAATTTTTTGTAATATATTTTAATAGTCACTTTTACTTTCCAGCCTTCTGGACTGATAAGCCGTGGTCGCAGGTGTCTTTCCATCTCCCTCCCGGTACGTGGCTTCATGCTTGTCGCGAAAAGGGTTCGGCATTCTTACTGCTCGTCGATTAGCATCCAAGTTTGCCAAACTCGCGCTCTCGCACTGTTCTCTGGGGCCGACCTGCTATGTGGTCTTCCGGGGTAAATCCGATCTCGTACTGAAGCTGGTGCCGCGAAAACAGTAGTAGACGCTAACCCTAACTGTGCTTTACCGATGGAGCATACGGATGGCGGATAGAAGTTTCGATTGGAGTGGGGGGCAACACAGTGACAAAAAAAACACATTTACGGCGAAAACTGCAATGGACAGCATACCTGAGGCTCCAAGACCAGTCTGCCGCCCGGTCTGAGCAGAGCGTGCGCCTTTCGAAACACGTTTCGCACCGCCTCGTCCCCCCCGTTAAGGTGCATCCATTTTACCACGCTGAAGAGACAGATAACGTCGTACCCACGGTCGTCGTGAGGCTCGACCACGAAATCCTCGCGCCGAAAGGAGACAGCACAACCCAACAAACACCTCACATCCGTCGTAGCGTCCGCGGCACCTTCGGTATCGTCGTAGGCATCCGACGCGTCGCTGCTGAAGGACGGCCTTACCCCCCGTCTAGCGCCAGGCCCAGGCTCTTGCCCAGCAGCAGCAACTACAGTTTTTCGTTCTTGTGAAGGCGCGGGGTCTAAACCGACACCACCCCCGCTCGTGCTGCTTTGAGACACGACGTCTGTGGTCGGCCGTGACGCCGCGATCGCCGCGCTCGCCGCCTGTCGCACGCCGCTTTTTCGCCGGCCCGGCCCCGGCCCGGGGCCTACCTCATCATGTTCAGCTGGTACCGACGCCGAAGCCGACACCTTCGGAACAATAGCACTCCCGCCACCCGCGCATCCCGATTTTGTCGTGACTCGTCCTGTTAACCCCTCCTGAACACAAGCACCCCCCCCACCCGCGCTTCCAGATTTCATCGCGCCCGCGCATCCGGATTGTGTCGCAACCTGTCCTGCTCCCTGGGTTTGTTTGTTCTCGCGGGCGACGGGTTTCTCGCCGGAGACGACGCGAGGTTTGCTGCGAAGAGATCTGGGCATCAGTGGTCTGGTCATTGCCGAGCCCGTCCCTGTGCTCGCGATGGTGCTGCCGCCATTGCTGGAGCCTTCGCCCCCTGCCGCGCCTTCTTCCGCTCTTCGTCGCGCAGCGCCGGCGACAGCATCCACCTCGGCCGTGAGCGCCTAAGGGTCGTTTTTAACGACACATTACAAATGGCAAAAAAAAATGCCAAGTTGGCAAGTTTTTTTTTTCAAGTCTCAAAATAGCAAATCAAAATAGCAAATAGCAAATTAAAAGTAGCAAAAACCTTGCCAATGAAGGACTGCGGAAATATCCAAGATGAAGTTTGGCAAAAAACTTGCTATTTTGGCAAATCCAAATAGCAAAAACCTTGCCAATTGGGCAAAAAACTTGCCAGATACGTGTCGTTAAAAACGACCCTAAATCAAGGTTCAACGAATGTCAATGTGTGCGCGTGTTGTTTCCACAATAATCCGTTCTCTTGTGAGCGCCTACTTCAAGAGCCATCACGCCGACGAACATGATTGTGTGTGTGTGCGTGCTGTCGTCACATGAAAACCGTTATTTCAACCCCAGCGACATCAGCAAACCCAGCGTCCATCCTGACTCTTCACCCTAGGAAGATAGGAATCGTGTGGTCACAGACTGTGAAAAACAGAGAAAATGGAGATCGAAATCGAAATCATCGCAGCATAATCGAGGAAAGGAAAATCGAAATCATCGCAACATAATCGAAGAAAATAAATCGAAATTATCGCAACATAATCGAGGAAAGAATTAAGTGGGTGTGAATGTAAAAAACTTGTCAGTACACAAGCGCGTGCTACTTTCGCCGCATCGAGCGTCAAATGCTCAAACCGGTACGAGAGGGTGCGCGACAAAAAAAAATACACCAACACTACACTCCCAAAAAGGTTCAAATAAAAAATAAAGCATAGGGGTGGGATTTCTGAACGAGTTAAGACCAAGATATTTATTTTTCATCATTTTTTGCTTGATTGTAGTATGCCCCCCCCTCTTCTGTCTACGTCTCTGAAGTAGGAGTGTAGTTTCAGAGGCGTTTTGTTTCGGATGCCCCTGGGTTACGGGATTTTGCTTTCACTCCCAAACTCACGTTCCGAGCCCGCTGCACCAGGTAGCCGTCGATATCGATGCCCACCATCTGCCGCGGGCGAAACGTTCTCACAAGGGCAAGCGTCAGGTCTCCCTCGTTACAACCGACGTCCAGGCACCTCTTCCCCTCGAACCAGGATCTTTCCATGAGCTTTATCCGCGGGTCACGCGAGCCGGAATCCGCGTCTGGAGCAGAGCCGGGAGTAAGCCCATAACGGGTGACATAATAGCCTGATTAGGATGGCCACGGTGAGAAGAGACGAGCAAAGCGATGGAGGTCGGGTGTTGACGCTGGCAAGGGTTTATCCAAGGATGCATGCCGTTGTACTTCGAATAATATTGAAAACCGCAAATGGTATTCCAACAATATTCGGTCGTTCCTCAGGCGAGGAGCCCCTTCAGTCACAAATAGCAGCCAAAACCTGCTACCCCTAACACATCATGCCTCCAAGGGAGTTCTAAAACGGTGCTATCGGTCGTTGTTCTTCGAGAGAGGGCCTCCCGCTGTTGTCGTTGTTATATTCAGTGGGGCGTGGCAGTTGTGCCACTCCTTAACCCACTTACGGCTGAAAAATGATCCCGTTTATAATCCAACGTCATTCGTCCTCAACTCAAAAAGGAGGGGGCGCTTCTAATGGGGTTACTCTAATGTACGGTGCACCGGGTGATGCTTGCGTCGCACCAAGACGGTGGGTCCCCCGATTCAAGACGAACCTATGTCGAAGGAGACTTATCAAGAGAACCGCATAGGGCGCTGAACGCTGGAGCGGATTTGCCCATTGCGTCTCCCAACCCCCCGCCTAAAGCTAAACAGCACAAAACAGCTTCAGATCCACATTAAATCCTGATGCTTGTATTTTACGGGCTGTATCGCCAATAAAGGACGAGAACGACAACATCTGTCGCATTTACGGCCCCGATTTGTATACTTCATCCTCGGCCATTACGGACATGCGCGGAGCCGCAGGCGGGCGCCAGCCCGTCGCCGCGAAGCCCCCGTATTATGTGTACTGCTGTAATGTATTATACTATTTTACGGAGGACCAAAGTAATCAGGACCCACCATACGCACTAAAACCTATATATTACCATGGTACACTTTTTTTAGTAACCAAATTTGGTCCTATTTACTATGGCCCCCCGCAATAGGCGGTGCATCTCAGATATTAACATTATCTCTGTATTGGGCGGCGCAACTGAACTTTGCAACTTTGGTCAACCCTTGGGTTGACAATCGCCTTCTGTCTCCCATACCCATCGACCTCACGACTTAGCTCTACCGCCCGTCCGTCAACGAGAGGGTTGAAAATCGCCTTCTGTCTCCCATACCCATCGACCTCACGAGTTAGCTTTACCGCCCATCCGTCAACGAGCTCCTATTCCATGTTTGCTGTAAAACAGAGGTACGGTAGGTTCGGAATAGCGATGGCATCGGTCAGTGCGCTTTCTATATTTCCATAGAACTTCCAGCTGTTACTATTTACCCTGTCACTACGTATTGCTGTCGATGTTGCAGCTGTTGCTGCTGTTGTTGCTGATTGTGGCGTGGAGGACACACGCGTATCTTAGGGTCTCCCACAGACACGTTGGCATGCATGTTGTTATTCGAACCGTAACATGTAACCGACATAAATACCTGGGAAAGTCGCCGACTACGACGATTCTCTCTTTGTTACTGTGCTGGGTCCATCTACGACCGAGTCGGGTGTGCAGCGATGCCGGCCTAGGGCTCCTGCTGAGTTCATGTGTGTAGGTGTCGTGCTGTGGGTGGCTCGCTATGTCGAGAATGCGCCATATGCTGCTGCTGCTACTGCTACTACTATGAATAGGTAACAGGAGACCCGATCTCAGAGGCGTTCACATGCGTGTGCTTGGTTCGTGGTCCAGGTGCTACGCCGCCACACGGCGGTACGGGTACACTGGTGCCTGAACAAACAGTTTCATATCATAGCTGACGTATTTGAAATCATTTTTAAAGAAATGTTTCACATACGTCAGCTGTGAGTTCGATCAAATTAATGGTCGATACTCATATTTGCAAGCTGCGTAATACTCCGGCCGCCCGTTTTTACAGTATGTATGCCTCTTTCAAAATATAGGTCAATGACTCTAACCCACGAAGTATAACATTATATAACAGTTTGAAAAATATGAAAGCAAGCAGCAGTTTTGGTGATAACTCCTACTATCCACTACCTCTGGTATCATCCAATATCCTATGCCAAGATCCACGACCGCATCCAAACCAAATTTTGCAGTACAGTAGTACTGCAGCAGCAACACACATAACCAGCAGTAGCATACATGGCAAATGGCATGGTGGATGGTGGAACATCATCGCATCTTCTCTGTCTCGCCTGTGTAGTTCCCGTGCTGAAAACGCTTGCGCTTTCTCGTCCTTCCATGCGGCGCAACCCCGTTTGGGCCAGTTTTGACGGCAGCGCGATTGGCTGCCATGCCCGATTAAGTCCGATTGTTCTTGTTTAACTGCAGGCAAGAAAGGAGCCTAACAGAAAAGCGTGCCTCGATGATGGTTGTGGCTGGCCACAGCTGAGCTTGCTGAGAGGACAAAGCGAGAGCGCACTACTACTGTGGCGTGCAGCGTTTCCGCGGCACAGGAAAATTCGAAAAATCCCGTATGAAAAACGCCTCCAGGTTTGTTATAAAACTGCCTGCCCCCCCCCCATGGAGCATGTAGCACATATTGATCTGTGCTTGCAGGGGGAGGGCAGCAGCGAGACACAAGCACACAGAGTAGACGCTACCTGTCGCAAGCTACGACGACACCATCGTTCGATGTCGATGTCTTGGTCACGCACCGCATTGGTTTGCAATAGGGCTGGGTCAACGCTGTTATTTTGCTGTGCCATCCCTCTCCTCTGCTTCCTGCAACGTACTACAGCATGGACCACTGCTGCGCCTGTCCTTGCCCAACAACGACACCATACAGCACGACGACAGTTCCTAGAGCCATCTCGAAGACCCGCATCTACTAGTGGCAACAACGACCACCACTATGACCAACGAAGAAGCCCGCTTGGAGCTGCTGGCAGGGGCGATGTTGTCACCAGCCAGCGGAGATCCCAGCAAATACGTCGTGCGGGTAGGACTACACGTCAAATCGTTGCACTTGCGGCAGTATCGCCTTCAGAGGAGAGCAGCAGCGGCGGTTATACCGTGGAGGAGGTTGGTAGGTGCCGACTGGAGGCTCTTCCTCCACTGAACAACAAGTACTACGCCTTGAGGCACGGGCAGAGTGTCGCGAACATGTGAGTTAAGTCGCCGTTGCGGTTCCACTTTGGGAAGGAATGGTTAGGGCTTGTACATACTGTCATCATATCATCCTCCAGTAGAGCTTACCACTTATTCGAGAAAATGGTTGAGGCTCACTGTTTACGAAACGAAGGGGGTCAACCCTACATTGGCTGCTTGCGTTTGATTGGGTTCGGGTTCGGGTTCGGGTTGGGGTATATATAATGCAAAGAGTATGTCAACCATTTTCTCGAATACCTGGTACCTGGTAAGTGGTAAGGTACCCTCACCAACCTAAGGGGCCAATGTGAAGGTGTTACCCTGCCGACGACGCCAAATGTGAAGGTGTTACGTACTGAACCAACGGGGTAAAAGATCGATCGATTACCCAGCCCAGGGTTATCCTTATAACACCAATCTCTAGTCCGTACGCACAGCACTACAGTAGTATGGGCCCGGCTACAAGAGGCACCTACGTATTCCGAGCTGATGAGCAAGGCGGAGAGCTTTTTGTGACGCCGACCTTGAGTGTTGAGCGTAGGTTTTTATGCAACGGGTACGTTCTAGTGCAGCGCTTACCGCTGAGCACGATGGAAATTCTTACGCGGCGCCCCGAAAAACGTAGCATTATTACCGGGGTATGAGATAATGTGTTGTTTTAGACATATGCATACGAAATAAGTTTGGCCAATCAGATCTACCCTATGTAATAAGGTGGCCTTGAGTGTCACACCTCACTCAGTAGCGAAGCGAGGACTTGCGAGCAGAGCGCGTAGTGAAGGAGTGTCAGCGCTATACTCCCGAGGAGTGATGGAGACTACTGTTTGAAGTAAAAGTGAGCCTCAGCTTCTTTACTCGATGGTTCCTTGTTCGGGGGCCTATACTAGTGTGTTGTCGTCGTAGTCCTGATATTTCTTCGTACCGCCGGTCAGTTTGTAGGGCCAGTGGTGCGCAGCAGGCAGGCAGAAAGTGCGATGTTGGCGCTGGCCGCCTACGATCGCATTGGGACGAAACCAATCACAGCAACTGATTTCGTGCACCGCTTGCAATACAAGATATAACATGATACTAACTATACGTCGACGGCTGATGTTATACTTTTTTCTTAACTATATCGGAAGCGTACGGCAGTTTCAGTTCGTAAAATGTTTGGTTGGGCCTCGCCGCGAGACGTGCATCGGGTCGCTGCGCGGCCTCGGCTGTGATACCTCGGCTCGGTATTAACGTACGTGGTATAGCTCTCGCGCGTTGCGTGCATGTGCGAGCCTTACCACTGCCGATTTTCGTTCTTGGTTTTCTTTGGTGCGATGGCAGGGAGGGGATAATCTCGAGCGACCCCAAGATAGGGGTGGTGAGCCATGGGCTCACTTCGAACGGCCGAGCGCAGGCAAGAGCGGCCGCCACAGCGTTGATAGAAGTGGTGAGTCAGGAACGAACAGCCAATCGCATGACGCGGACTCTCGATCTAAGCCGCGACGCGAACCTCTCTGTGATGTCAGATATACGTGACTCTCTCTTCTAACAAATAGGAGCGAACGCGAGTTTCTAATTTTCTCCGCGCCTGCCCCATGCTACGGTAGAGGCGCACCAGTTTTTTTCTGAGGATGTTAATTTTAGGAGCTTTATACTCCACCCAAAAATTGATTTTGATAAAAATGAAAGTACAACCCGACAAACAAACCCGTGGCATAGGTATAAAAACCTTCATATTGCAAATCAAGAGTGTGACATACCGACGATTTTGGTCAGAGGGGCCCCGTCGATCAGAAAATAGTTTAGCCAAAAAGTGCTCCCTCGATCGTAGCACGCGTCGCCTAAAAGTAGGGACCTCTTTCGAGATGGCTGTTATTGCCGCCGACCGTCGACCACCGACGCACCCAAGTTGACGACAGTTATGAATAGCCTGTCGCGCAGCTTCCCAGCGACAGCTATTATTAGACGGTTTTTTTTAAATCGTGGATCAGAGTTGCTCGCTTTCTTTTTTACGGCCAATCCATGCATCGCCTTGTTATCGCTGCACCGACTGTGACAACAACTTACTGTTGTTTTTAACAACTTTCTGTTATTTTTTGCATAATATATCTGTGGTGTACAGTCGTAGCAACGCGTTACGGCGGTACCCCTTTTGTGCTGTGCCTCAGTTGCGTGCGGTGAAAATCGCTTGTCACGACCTCGTCCTACAGAGGACCGCACTATCCCGGGATAATTTTAGTGCGGGGGGGCCACTTTAGTGCGGGTATTGTCGTCTGGCAAGGCACCGCACTATCAGAACCTGGGCCCACCCTTACTACCGTATACCGAACGAAAAAAAGACACATATATTTTAAAGGAGTTTACCACTGCAATCATATCGATTAATATTGCCGCCTCGGCTACGACACCGGCATCCTCCCCGCCAAACCTACCTCGCACATATTTTCGATTTTGCATCCACTACTGCCCCCCCCCCCCAGGTGGGACGCGACCAGCTAGACTCACTGGTGTTCGTTTCCAGCGATTTTCTTCGCGCGCGTCAAACCGCAGAAGAGTGCCGCGCAGCGCTGCAGAACATCGTTGCTTTCGAGCGACAAGCAACAGCGGGAGTGGGGGGCAGCGGCGGCGGCGGTGGAGGCGATGGCGGCGGCGGCGGCGAAGCAGCCGACGCGCCTTCGGGGGAGGCCGAGTGGGTGGACAGCGGAGAGGCCGGGGGTTACGATGTGTGCCCCCCCGTTGTGACGCGCCAGGAGCTGAGGGAGAGGTCCTTCGGCGAGCTGGACGGTACAATCCTCATCAACTACAATAAGGTGCACCACCGACAACGTGTGCTACCATAAGGGTAGCATTTTTTTGGCGTTTTTTTTTCTTTCTGACTGCCGGGGGGGGCTCCTCATTTGAGGACGCATGCTGTCATACGGTAGAGGTGCATGCACCTTTTTTTTTTCCGAGGCTCCCTTACTTGAGGACTTTTATATATTATAATACCCCACCTTAGAACTGGTTTTGAGAAAAAGTATACATGTTCTACCCAGTGAACAATCCCATTGCCTATTTTAGGTATACAAGGAAACATATTACAAAGCAAGAGTGAAATTCGGACGATTTTGGATTAAGGAGCCCCGTCGTTCAGAAAAAAAAACAGCCAAAAAGTGCTATACTAATAGTAGTATAAATACCTCTAGCGTAGCACGCGTCTGAGGATCTGCCCGATGTCGTTGGAATACAATTTGAAGTTCTACAGCAGGGTTTGCGCGATCGATCGGGGTAGTAGATAGATGTGCCCGCTTGTGACAGCTGCCGTGGCCTGCGCTCGAGTGCTTGCTCTGACGAACTACTGTCAGAAAATACGCTACTGTTTTTTTTGTTTTTTTTCTGGCTGTGGGACTGCTCTGTCGTGAACGTCCAGGTTTAGGTTGGGTCATTCGTCTTGCTGGTGTCGAAAAGTATGATGGAACTGGTGCCGACCGGGTAGTTAGCTGTGCCCGCTTGCGGCGACACCTGCCATTGTCTGCGCTCGAGTGCTTGCTCGCTTGCTCTAGAGAACGAGTATTATAGACGCGAATGTATTTACTCTCACTAAACTCAACGGGGTATACGACCGACTGATGGTTGCACCCGCTTGCGCGACGGCCGCCGTTGTCTGTGCTCGAGTGCTTGCTCTCGTAGAGAACGAGTATGTGTCGCGAATGAAACTGCAAGCTGTGGAACTGCGCTGCTGTGAAGGTCCAGGTTTAGGTTGGGGCATCGTTTTCTTTTTCTGATGCCGAAAAGTGTGGCGGAACTGGAGCGCTCTCGCACCAACACCACAACCGCTTCGTGCCAGGGTATACGTCCTTATGTTTATGCTTTCGGTCTCCTGTACTGGCGGCCCACTGTTTTGTTTAACCTTTTGGAACTGCACCCACGTTTTGGAGGCATGTACTTGGACTTAGAGTGGGATTGTTTTGCAGTAGAAAAAAGGGGTTCGCACCCCAAGTGTGCGTTTTTTTATCGAGGAATGCCGCCATGCGTCGCGTGGTCCATTCGCGGCGGGCCGTTCAACGTCAACCATTTTGAAGCCAGGAACGGCTGCGGCTTGTTGGTGTTATCTAGCGCGGATGCCCGTAAGCACGTAATGATAGGCAACACCTGCCTCCCCATAGAAATACGTTGTCAAGTTAGAGGACAACTTTGGCCAGCACCCATTTGGCGGTTCCCTTTTTACCGTTGCCGAAACTATCCCATACGAACAAGTTCCACGTAATTTCTACCCAAAAACGTGGGTACCGGTTAATGCAGAACATCTTCAGGAGTCTGCCGTGTTTTTTTACCGTCCCGCCGAGTAAAACGCTTATTTTCGGCCTAAAACCTCAGTTCTGAGGGCCCAAACGTATTTTCCCCACAGTTCGTTGGTCTAACGATTCCACACGTCGGACGGATCAGATCCCCATTCACGATATATCTATGCCATCCAGGGCAAATAGATCCCTGGTCTATAATGATCTGCATGGTCCGCAAATAATGTTGCCGGGCGGGAGCCGTATGATCGGCATCATCTAATACGGGGGACCATAGTAAATAGGACCAAATCTTGTTGGTAAAAAAAGGTAAATATATAGGTTTTTGAGTGTACCGTAGGTCCTACTTACTACGGTCCCCCGCAATAGCACACGTTTCCTTCGCTAAATCTGTACTACACAGACCCTGCACAACTTATCACATCGACAGACATGGATCTACTGTAGATGATCTAGATCATGATCTGTGTGATGCGGTTAACGATCCCCTTTTCGCTCGGGCGTGGACGTAAACCTGCCGTAGGTGTGGCCGGAGGACCTGAAGGATGGAAAGCAGGAGGGCTACGGCGTCGAAAGCGTGTGCGATGTGGCGGCACGGGTCGGCCGTCTTGTCCGCTCGCTCGAGGTAAGCCGAGGCGCTGTTTTTAGCACTGCTCTCCCGGTAGGGGGACAAAACACTTGGAATTACAATGGGATCGTTTTAGGAGTTGGAAAAGGGTTAGACCCTTCTGACCTCGACTGCGGTAAGAGGAGGCCCACACGAAACACGAAGAGGACCAGGCTACCGATCTCTCGGGTGGTACTCGTACAATACCGGCCCTCTGATGAGAAACCGAGCCATTGATTTTTGGGCTAGGTTTCTTATAGGAGAAAGGGTGTCCCCTCCACTAACTTTAGTATGACAGCTGTCGCCTTTCTTATTTCCCTGTGTTCTTCAGGCTAAATTTCTGATGGGGCTCTTTCTTATGAGAGGGCTATTAATAGTAGTAGTGTATATAGGGACTGCGTATTTGTTGTTTCGAGCCCCCACCCCCCCCCCCCTGATAGCACGACACATTCACAGCATGTCACGGGTTGGGTTCCGGCTGAAGCTTCACTACACTTATTTCATCCAGCACTGGCGTTCGTTAGGGCCTATGCCCAGATTTCAGTCAAGCAAGTGGACACGAATGAGTTCATGTCAGACCGTGCCTGTTCGCCCATCATGTTTGAGGGTCGTTAGGGTATTACGTTTAGTAGTTGCCAACGTTCCTCCGTAGTGGGGGATCGCGCGCGCGCATTGGGGCGACTGGGTTGACTTCCGAACCGCGCAGCCGCCACCGAGCGAGAAAGACATTTCGTGCCCGCAGTTTTTGTATTGGTTGAAATTTGGAATGGTGGATAAATCCTTGGTCGATATTTGTCTCTACTACGCGGTGTGCGGAATTCGACACGTCCAGTTCGATCAAAAGCCTCAACCCCTTTGGAACGGCGCCTACGTTTTTAGGGACAAAGTACTTGGAAGTTTTTATGGGATATTTGTTGCAGTAGTTTTTTTTTTTTTGCGTCACCTCCCTTGTACCCACTGCTGCTTATGTAGAAAGTATGGTACAGAGAAACTATGCGCTTTTGTGTAACAACATATTTGAGGGGTTTCCATGTTTGTTGGGAAGGGTTATAATACAAACTGCCATCGACCTCATCAAGCTCGTCCGTCCTGCTTCCCGTTTCCCGTTTTTGTGCCCGCAGAAAGAATACGAGGACGCTTCCATCGTTTTTTCGTCGCACGCGGATACGCTCCAGATTGCACAGTGCCACATAGCCGGCGCTGATGAGCGACTGTTCTCTCAGGTATGGCTGTGAGATCGAGGGTTTCGTCGGACATCGTCTTTGCAAGCTGCGTTTGATACTTCGATCGCGATGCAGCTGTGAGGTCGAGGATTTCGTCGAAACTCATATTTGCAAGCTGCGGGTGTGATACCTGGGTCGCGATATGAATGTCTTCGTGAAGGATGGGTTTCTAGGCCAAACGAGGAGAGGGGCACAAGGGGGGCGGGGAGAGGAGGCGTGAATTTGTATGTACCGCTTGTCGGACACAGGAGGGCGGGAACTCTTGTCAGCAAGGGGACAGGTTGATCTCAGCGTTAACCTTTTTCCTATCATACCCTGTACTTCTGTGGGGCATGGGTTGGGGGTTCTTCGAGGGTGAATTTTGGGTGTTAACCCCGTTAGAAGTATCCTCACGGTTTGGGGGACAACCACCTGGAAATTGTGTGGGTAAATGTTCCCAGTAGAAAAATGATTACATGTACGAGAGCAAAAGTTATACTCCGCCCGTGCTTCGGCTTTTCCCGCTCTTGTACCGTTGCTTTAGTTGGATACAGTAGGATTTTACGGCACGTCCCTGATACAACAATGCCATTCGCAGGACTTCATTCATGCAGTTAACCCTTTTTTATGGGGAAAAAACAGTTGGTATTATAGTTGGATACTTTTAAGAGCTGAAGCAGGGTGAAACGGTTGCTGCCACAGGGTCCTTTCGTGCAAGTCTCCTATCAGGTCGTTCTAAGCCCAGACGCGCTCCTTCAAGTTCCCACCCGCAATATGTCTGATTCTCGCCCTTCCTGCATGGCCGCTTCTCTACTTGCTGTAGCGGCGTTTCTAACAGCACGTTGCAAATGGCAAACACAAAAAATGGCAAGTTTTTGGCAAGTTGTTTCCTTCAAGTTTCGAAATAACAGATCGAAATAGCAAATACGAAGCAAATGGCACATTCTATACACTTTCCAACAAAGGACAAGGGAAATACCCTAGAAAAACGTTGTCTAAAAACTTTCTATTTCGGCAAGTCCAAATTTCCATAAACTTGCCAATTTGGCGAAAAACTAGCCATACGTTACATGTGCTGTTAAAAACGGTCCTCACTGACGGTGCTGCAGCAGTAGAGCACACAACCATACCGTACAAAACCCCAATATCACTCGTATCGAGGTATTCTTGTACTATACATAAAATGCCCTGACGCTTACCCCCGCCTCCTGGCTACCGTTGCCCTTTTTCCCCACTCCCAAACCCCAATACCATATTGAGTTATTCTTGCACTACCAATATCCTGGATTTACCTCCCCCTCCCGCTTACGCACAAGGTGCAGAAGTCCGCCTCACAAGTGGTTCTTAGTAGGATGCAGCTTACCCTTTATGCGATTCGCCGAACACCTCACGGCGCTTCGCGCTCGGTGCACGCGATGTCTGCCTGGTCGGTGAAAACCTGACGTGCTCTGTCCCGGCATTGTAGGGATGCGAGGGTCTATGGTCATACGACTACGGCCATGTATGATATGAGTAGAAGGGGGGGGGGGGGGGGGGGGGGGGGGGGGGGGGGGGGGGGGGGGGACCCCCCCCCCCCCCCCCCCCCCCCCCGCTCCTTCTTATCGTTTACGCCTTTTCCCCACTCCGCACGCAATGCGAGCGTTTGTACTCCCCCCTTCCAACCAGTACCGCTTCAAGAACGGAGGCGTTGTTGCTGGCTGAGTGGTCTAAACGGTAGTGCTATATTATAACCAACAAAACATATGTTTTCAAGTTCGTGGAATCTCGTCGACTTTTGTAACAGTGATCTCCGGGCCCCCCCCCTTGCCAAACGCCACCGGTGTCTAGGGCACACTATCGTAACCATTCGTATTGTCTCCAGTGCGCACGCCTCCTCTCATGTCGTTTTACCGCCGACGCGCCCCTCCGCTCTTCCACCCTCAAATATTTCTGATCCGCGCGATTTCTGCATGGTCACTTCGCTACTTACCCCCTCCATCCCTGCCCCTTTCCCCCACCCTGCGCGCGTTGTGGATATTTGTACCCCCCCTTCCAACCAGTACCGATTCAAGAACGGAGAGGTGCGAGGCCTTCTCCAGGACCCTAGCTCACTACCGCCACCAAACCCCTTATCCTTCCAATAGCCGAGTGACTTGAGTTGTTATACCGTTTTTTTGTTTCCGACCTACGCCCGCCTTAGGAGAGTAGCAAAGTACTCCAAGGTCGTTGCAGTAGGTGTGCACCAAGACGGATGATTTTAACGTACCCGGTATATGTTCAAGAGAGTTCGTGGTAATCGAGAGGGGGGGGGGCATGTACTCATATTATGCATGGCCGTAGGGTTAACACCATAGAGGGGGGCGTACTCTTTTCTTGCTAGCCTTAGTCATTGGCGTTTTGTTGGGGACGGGGGAGGGGTGCTCGCATCTTTCGGCTGCACGTCGAAATCTTTGCGGTGCAGCTACTGTCTGACCGTGTTCGTTTGCGTGCTCTCCCCCGCCTGTCACTGACAAGACACGAGGTGTTCATACCGTACTGTACGAGCGCCGCACGCGCGGGGGGAACTGATGCCCTCAGCAACGTTGTCACGAGAGGTCATAGCCGGCCTCCTGGGTACTGGGGATGTGTACGGAATGATCGGCGACTTTTAAGGTTTTAGGGCTGTGAATCGCAACCGATTAATGCGATTCAGTCGTGCGATTTTCCTTCCTCGGTTGTTGTTTTCCGTGTGCTCCGGCAGCGACGGTCAATTCTTCTTGGAACAACGGGGCGCGGGGGATAGGGGCCGAGCAGAATATTTAAGTCTAGTGTTAGTACACGTGTCTGTCTTTGTTATGTCCCCGGCCGTCGGGCTACTGGGACGGTCGCACCGGTAACGTCAGAGATAACGGGGGCAGAATTCACCACAGCAGTGTTAGAAATAGGACTCCCAACCGAATCCACCACAAAAGCATAGTGCTTCCGTCGTGTGTTTCTATGATCGGCCACGACTAGCTTGGTTGACGCGATAGAACCTCCCTTTGCGGCTGGTGTACTATTAATAGCACACGTGACGCACGCGGCGATGATAGGGGTATACTATTAATAGCACTTTTTGCCTTAAACCTTCTTACTGATGGGGCTTGGACTGAGGACGCTCACTTGTGTTTTGCAGTAATATTCGACAAATTCGTCGTATACCTAGGCCATGTGATTTTTCGTCAGGCTGAGCTCACTTTTTTATTTATTTATTATTTTCGTCGGTTTTTGCTCCTCGAGGCGAGACACAACAAGGGGATAAGAAAGAAGGGCTCGTCGCTTTGCGATCGGACGCTGATTGGCCCACATAGCCAATATTGCAATATTGCACCGCATCTGGTTTTAGTTATAATAGTCGTCGGGCGCTGATCGGCTCCCACACACACTGTCGCACCGCATTCGATGTTTCGAAGTCAGCAAAAAGTGTATGTGCACCTTTGTCGTATTATAGCATGCTGCACCTTCGGTGATGGTCGATCAAAAAGCGCGACCCTCGTCCTTCAACAGGAATTATGTTTTTCCCCTTTTACTGCATACATGCTCCGATAATTGCTCCGACTGTGACGGTGTTTTCAAACAATCCAAAGTTCACCCCCGACTGTAATTCATTCCAAGCAAGACTGTTCACGGGCAGGTGACCCGACCCGACCCGACCCGACCCGACCCGACCCGACCCGACACGACCCGACCCGACCCGACCCG